>CATIWO010354982.1:0-10168 GCA_949673435.1 Macaranga tanarius | reverse complement strand
ATTACTTTTGAGAATAATTAAATTATTGAATTTTATCAATTAACTACTAAGATTATCGTAAATTACTAACTATTGAGTATCAATTATTAATCAACTACTAAGATTACTATTGAGAATAATCAAATTATTGAATTTTATCATTCAACTACTAAGATTACAAACTATTGAATGTCGATGATAGCTAATATACTTAGTGATAGAATAATCAAATTGTTGAATTTTTTCAATCAACTACGAAGATTATAAACTATTGAATGTCAATGATAGCTAAAATACTTAGTGAATGGTTTTTATAAATTAACTATACGTAAAATAGTATCATATTAAGTATTAGTACTAATTAAAGATATATATTGTCAATTGTGTTTATATAAATATATATATATATATACCTGAACTTGATATGTATTAATATTGTTATCATCTATAATAGAATTATATATATTTAGTGTAAGATAGTAATCTTGATTGTATTAATAGCATATGTTAATAGAATTATATATATTTATTTGAATAATAGCATATGTTAATACTTAATACCAGTAATTATTTTTATTTGAATAATAGCATATGTCAAAAATTGTTTATTAGGATAATAATTTCATATAAACTATATGTAATAAATTAACTATACTTAATATATACTATTAATATAATTCATAATGTAAAACTTAAGTTATATTCTTTCATGTCCATTTTATTAAATTATATTTTATTAAATTAGTGAAAAAAAAACTAAACTAAATAAAACTACGTAGTTTTTAACCTTTGATATCAATTATAGAAAATGCCCTAAACCTAAGTCGCCAACTCAAACCTCGCCTTTCAATTCATTTCAAAGCCGCTGTTTTTTACACCAACTCAAACCTTCGCTGCTGCCGTTGCTGTACCAGATCAAGCTTGCCTTTGCCGCTGCCGCTGCTGCACCAGATCAAGCTCGCCTTCGCCGCTGCCACTCCTCTATTTTAAGCTCGCTTGCACCGATGTTTTTCCTTTCAAAACTTGCCTACACCAGATCAAGCTCGCCTTCACCAGATCTTCATCTTCTCATTTCAAAATGCTAGTTCTTTACCTTCACTAGCAGCAGCATCACCGGCTTCACCACTTTCTCACTTTAATCTCTTTCAAAATGCATATATTATAAAATATTAGTCTTCGATCTGTTTTTCTTGTGCTTTAATCTCTTTCGATCTGTTATTTTTTTCTATCTCTTAATTTTCATGCTCTAAAAATCATTTTATAATCTTCTGATCTTCTTATTAGTTCAATTGGTACTTGTTGCTGGTCCAATACTAGATAATCTTTGATTTGGGATGGAGTTTTTGTTGAGTCTAATACATCCACTATTCCTAAGAAAGAATTAGGTTTGTGAGTATATTTTATTATGGATACCTTAAACCTTCATATTTTGTTCCCTCATATATATATATATGCTCTGCTGCTGCTAATGGCTTACAATGTCTTCTTGCAAATCAAAAAAGTGCTCAGTTTCACTACATCATTTGCCGCTGCTACATTCAAGGTCTGTGTCAAGTAGGCCAACAACACCAAATAGCAGCATGCCTACCACTCCAAGTTTTGCTGCTGCAAGACAGTGGGTAAGTATATATATTATGTAATAGTTGAGAAAATGCATTAAAGTGTTTCTATGAAATCTTATAGAGTTTTTATTCCTTGAAAATAGTTTTGTTTAGCTAACGTTCAACTTTGTGTGCTAACTAGTTTACATTTATTTTCTGTATATTCCAGTATCCTTTAGAGCCTCGGAAGTCGGCTTCAATGCGTATCTAAGCTCACAAACCTAATGCTTCGATTTATTTTTCTTGTGCTTTAATCTCTTTCGATCTGTTCTGCAAGTTGTATCAGATTAGTGAAACATGTATATGCAGTACCAAATCAAAGGCCAACCATACTGAGCATGCAAGAAGTTCAAGGTCTTCTTTTCTTTCTATCTCTTAATTTTCATGCTCTTAAAATTGTTTTATTTTTTATGTTTTTAGTCCTGTTTGGATATTGGAATTAGCAATGTAGCTTTTCATTACAAAAATTCTAATATCATTCTCTATTTTCGGTTCTGTTTGGCTATTTCTCCATTTTTTGGTTCTGTTTTGATTCAAAATGAATCTGTTAGAGTCACAATTTGGCTAATGTGATATTAAGCACAATATGAATAAAACTATCTCTCAAGTGGCACAAACTTGCCATTTATAGTTTTGCAATTTTGCAGTTTTGCTGCATTGATACAAACAGTTTGCTCATTTATTCCAGAAATGCAGATTATTTTTGGTTTAGTTTTCACTGTAATTGCAGATGGATTCAGATTATTGTTGTTCCTATATTTATTATTTTTTGTATGAAAATGTTGGTTTTATATTATTGTTGTTCCTATATTTATTAAAATGTTTGTTTCTTCTTTGTATATGTAGGTGGAAGAACCAAGAGCTTAAAAGAATTGGACAATTTTTTTTTTTGGTTTTAGACAATTTGACATGTAGTATGAAATTTAAAATTATTGTGATGATACTTACAATTTTTATGGATGTTTAATTTAGAAGTTAATTTTAAATTGTACCATATTATATTTTTTTGATGTTTAATATAATTTTTTGTGATATTTAATTATTTTGTAATTTAATAGTTAAACATGTATAAACGTGTCGTTATCATGTTTATAACACATTAAAATATGTATAAGTTAAACGTGTTTAAACGTGTATTTCTAATACATTTAAATCTATATAAGTTAAATGGGTTAAACGTGTCTAAACGTGTGTTTCTAACACATTTAAACCTATATAAGTTAAATGGGTTAAACGTGTTGTGTCATGTAACCATAACACATTTAGATCTGTATAAGTTAAATGTGTCTAAATATGTCGTGTCGTGTAACCCGTTAAATAAACAAGTCCATATTCGTGTTTGAAGTTTTGATACGATTACTTAAACGGGTCGTGTTCAGATTAGCCATTTTTATATTATTATCGTATTTTGACACGATCCATTTATGACCTGTCGACACGAATTGCCAGCCCTAGCATTAGGTAGGTGCCATTATAGCCATCGTGGGCATTAGGCAAGGCTGTTGTATAGCCACTGCATGGACTTCAAACAAGAGTGTTGCATATTCGCTGTGTGGGCTTTAAGCAAATGTTGATATGAGATCGTCATATAGCCATTATGGATGTTAGATGGATGTTATAGCCACTGTGGGCATTAGGCAAATATTGATAGGAGATTGTCGTATAGCCACTGTGGGCGTTAGGCGGATGCTGTTATAGCCACTATTGGCATCAGATGAATGTTATATAAGATTGTCATATAGATACAGTAGGCATAAGGCAAATGCCATTATAGCTGATGTAGGTGTCAGGAAAATGTTGTTATAGCCATTGTGGGCATCAAACGAATGTTATATGAAGTTGTCATATAGCCTATAGGCATTAGGTGAATACCGTTATAGCCATTGTGGGGTTAGACGAATGCTATATGAAGTTGCCATATAGCTACTATGGGCATCAGGCCAATGCAGATGCATGATGCAACTTTGGGAACCATACAAGATGGATGCAAATTCGAGATTCACTTAAGAATGATAGTGATGCATGTCGGGGTTCATGCAAATATGCTTCCTAAAATTGCTAAATGATGAAACAAGTACATGTTAGTGATATGCAATCAAGCATATGAAGATGCAAATTCGGGATTCACTTAAGAACGATAGTGATGCATGTCAGGGTTCATGCAAATATGATTCCTAAAATTGCTAAAGGATGAAACAAGCATATGCTAGTGATATGTAATAAGGCATATTGTAGCACCCTAAAACCCAAGCATACACGTAGCTCAATATAAATTATACACGTGGCATAAGAAAATTTTTCTATAAAAGATATGTATATATACATATACATTTATTCACAAACATTGTATATACTCAATCCATGCATTACACAATAACAAAATGTAGATGTGCTATTATTACAAAATGCCCTTAATGCCATATGATCATAAGGGTGGAAATGTTGACACCAAGCTCGCTATTGACCTACTCGAGTTCCCTAACAAGTAACACCTCAAGCTCTATCTAGCTATGTCCTGAAAAATATAAATGTAAAATAATGAGCTTGCGACTCAATAAGCAATTATTAATATAATACAACATTTAAAACTTCTCAAGAACTAATTAACAAGAATTAATTAAACAAGTAAAAAGTGGACTACATGGGCGTGTCTCTACCCGTGTAGTCTACTGGTCAAAAAGCCTTCATTGAGACACAACTTCGAACATGGCCGTGTCTCTGTCACGCACTCACTGGTGAGCGCCAGTATTTGTTCGCAGACATGCCCTCTGGCGAGTGCCAGTGTCTGCTCATAGGCAATCCAGCTGGTGTCTTCAGACAGCTAAAATCTTCAGTTAGACATGCCTGTGTCTTAACACACGGTATGAGACACGCCCGTGTCTCGACATGTGTCCTCAACCTAATAGTCCATTCATACACATTTTAAATAATTCACAACCATTCAACAACTCATTCTCATTAAAAGAAAACTCACAATTAATAACACATACATATATGTGTATATGAATAAATATCCACACACAATATAACCATCACGTTCACATCTCACATTAAATTCAGAATTCAATATTTATTTGCAAACACGAATGTGAAAATACATATCCATACACATAAAGTATCCGGCCATAATCAACAACACATGATTTCCTCATATACATAGCCAACTTAGGCTTTATCCTCACATTCATAGTTTTCACAAGTGGCCACTTATGAGACTATCTGCCCGGCTCAGTCCCAAATCTCACATTCTTACATAATTTTTGGGTAGCTATCCACCCGGCTCAGCTTTCCTATTTTTCATAATTAATTATCATATGTGGCCACTTCTGAGACTATTCGCCTGACTAAGTCTCAGATTTCATATTCAGTGGAGGCTATCCACCCGGCTCAGCCCCACTATCACACGCATACCTCACATTCCTCACATATTCATCAATATTCATATAAATATACACCATCCACATATATATCCAAGCTTCAATTAATACTATATTCAATCAACCATTTAATCTCAATCCACCATTCTCATAACAATACATTTCAATCTATGCCACAGAAAATGGCTTGCACAATCCACATAATAATACAATTCATATTTAAATATGAAAATTAATATACATAAACATTATATCAATAATTACTTGCCAAAGGCTTTCAGCTCCTTAAGTGAAGAAGGCTTCTCCTAATGAGTGGTGTCTCCTCTATCATTTTCAACTCCTACACATAATTATATATTAATTTCACATAGCAAACATTGCAATTTCTCCTAAATTCACTAGATGCAATTTAATGCTCAAGGTTTGCTATAGCCAAATAATGTACACATAAGTCCAATAACTATAATATTTCTATTAAAGCTAGTAATATGAGTCTACTATCCATTCCAATTGGAATTACTCAAATCAGACATGTATAGAATTATTTATGGATTTTTGAATCTATTTGGGTAGAACAGGGACATCAGTATGAGCATCACAATGTTGACCCATGTTAGACCTTTCTAACAACAGATTCAGCCTAAGCTCAAAATAGAAACCTTATAGAAGACTCTCTAAAGTATTTATAGCCTCTAACCATGCTCAAAGTAGAGCTCTACAGTTAAAGTTATGGCAAAAATACTTGGACTGAAAAATAGGGAAAATAGGGCACGAATTTACTAAAATCAAAACTCAACTTTAATCAACAACAATACAAGTATGGCTTACTAATTGATGCTTCAATTGATTAAAGACCTCCTAGAGCTTCTCAAAACTATTGGTTGATAACTGGAGCAAGATTAAAATCTCTAAAAAATCTATCAAGAAAACACTCTTCTTCTTCTTCTCCAAATCTCTATACTCACACACCAAACTTACACACACGCACACTTACTCACCAATTACAACCCTCCATTTGCTCCCTTAAGGTGTCCCCTTTTAATTAATGCATAATTATTACTAAATAATAATAATAATAATAATAATAATAATAATAATAATAATAATAATAATAATAATAATAATAATAATAATGATCTAGATAATTATGGGTATTTATCACCATAATATCTTCCTCCCCCTTAATGAAATGGGACTTATATACAATAGCCCCTAACTTTCTATTGTGACAATCTACTCCAAATTTTCTTTACGAATAGGTCCCTTTCCACAATATATATACATATCCAACTTAAATGAAGCCCACTTATATACTATGTATAAAATGTAATGCATACATTATAAATACGGATACTAGAGGGTGGGTGTTACATTTCTCCCCTCCTTAAAGAAAATTTCATCCTCGAAATTAACTACTTACCATATTCTGGGAATATATATAGGTATTTCTACTTCATTTCGTCTTCCACTTCCCATATTGCTTCTTTAGGTGAATGGTGGCTCCACTTCACCTTTATTATTGGAATCTCCTTATTCCTCAACTACTTCACCTTTCGATCTAAAATTTCTATTGGTTCCTCTACATAAGTTAGCTTCTCGGAGATTTCTATCTCAGGCTTTTGTACAATGTGACTCGGATCTGATCGGTATCGCCTTAACATCGACACATGAAATACATCATGAATGGAAGACAATTATTTTGGTAAAACCAGTCAATATGCTATTGGTCCAATCCTCTCACTAACCTCATAAGGTCCAACGTATCTTAGACTCAATTTCCCTTGTTTGCTAAATCTCAAAATTCCTTTCTATGGAAATACCTTTAGGAAAACCTTCTCCCCAATATTATACTCCATTTCCCGGTGGTGTCGATCTATATAACTTTTCTGATGATCTTGGGTCGCTTTTAAATATTTCTTGACCACTTGAATTTTCTCTACTGTCTCTTGCACCAAATTTGGTTCTTCAAGTTGTCTCAAACCCTCTACATCCCAACATATTGGACTTCTATATTTTCTCCCATACAAAGCTTCATAAGGCGCCATTCTGATGCTAGATTGATAACTGTTGTAGGCAAATTCCAACAATGGTACAATTGCCCTTAAACTCCAAATTACAAGCTCTCATTATATCTTCTAAGGTCTGAATAGTTCTCTCCGATTGTCCATCCGTTTGAGGATGAAATGCTGTGCTAAAATGCAACTTAGTTCCCAATGCTCCCTGTAGACTATCCCAGAAATGGGATGTAAATCTCAGATCTCTATCTGACATGATTGACAATGGTACTCCATGTTACCTCACTATCTCTGCCACATATAAAACATCTAACTTATCTAAAGAATCCATCAACTGTATTAGTAGGAAATGTGCGAATTTGGTGAGTCTATCAACTATTACCCAAATCATGTCATGTTATCAAAAAGTTCGAGGCAATCCCATAACAAAATCCATTGTTATCTTTTTCCATTTCCACTCGGGAATCTTCAAAGATTGCAATTTTCCCACAGGTTCTTGATGTTCCGCTTTCACTTGTTAACATGTCAAGCATTTTGCTACAAATTCTACCACATCTTTTTTCATAGTTGGCTACCAATAAAATGACTTCAAATCTCGATATAAGGAGCGGTATGCACTTCATTCATAATTTGTCTTTTTATTTCCCTGACATTCGGAATGAATATACGATTGCTAATCACTAACATGCCATCCTCTATAATTACAAACTGAGTGTTGACTCTGATTTCTACTTTTTCTTTCATCTTCTTCAAATATAAATCTTCCATTTGAGCATTTCTAATTTGATCCACTGATGACAATCTAACTTGCAAGGTAGCCAATAAATGATTTTTCCCAACATTAAGAAAAACATTCATTGCTCGCAATGCCACAAGATTTTCCCTCTTATAATAAACTATTCCAGCAGTAATCTCTACAGTTTTATGACTTAAAGCATCGGCTACTGCATTTGCTTTTCCCAAATGATACTTAATAGTGCAATCATAGTCCTTCAATAATTCCATCTACCTTCGTTGCCTCAAATTTAACTCCTTCTGAGTGGAAATGTACTTTAAACTCTTGTGATCAGTGAAAATGGAAAAGGTTTCTCCATATAAATAATGTCTCCAAATCTTCAACGCATGGATAATAGCAGCTAACTCCTGATCATGGGTAGGGTAGTTGACTTCATGAGTTCGTACTTGCCTTGAAGCATATGCTATTACCCTTCCATTTTACATGAGAACACACCCTAATCCCTATCCTAAAGCATCCATATATACCATGAAACCTCCATCTCTGGTTAGTAATATAAGCACTGGAGCGGTAGTAAGTGCTTCCTTTAACCTCTCAAAACTTCATTGATACAGTTCGGTCCACTGAAATTGGACATTTTTCTTTAATAAATTCATTAAAGGTCTTGCAACATTAGAAAAGTCTTTCATAAATCTGTTACATTTTTAGGTGCTTCCCACTCTATAATAGCTTTAATATTCGATGGGTCTGGTTTTACATCTTCTTTCAAAACTATATGCCTAAGGAAAGTAATTCCTTTCATTTAAAATTCATATTTACTGAATTTGGCATATAACTGTTGATCTCACAATATCTACAAAGCTGTTCGGAGATGTTGCTCATGTACTTCTTTGCTTGGAGAATAGATGAGGATATCATTGATGAAAATAATCATAAATTGATCTAAGTACTGTTGAAAGGTTTTATTCATCAACGACATAAATATGGCAGGTGCGTTTGTCAATCCGAATGGCATAACTAAGAACTCATAATACCCATATCTAGTTTTGAATGCTGTCTTGGAAATAGAAGGTTCTACCACTCGGAGTTGCCAATATCCCAATCTCAAATATATCTTTCAAAACACTGTAGCATGCTTTAGTTGATCAAGTAAATTATCAATCCTCAACAATGGGTATTTATTATTTACCGTAATTCTATTCAACTGCCGGTAGTCTATACACAACCACATACTACTATCTTTTTTCTTTACAAATAAGACTGGAGCCCCCATGGTGATATGCTTGGTATGATAAACCCTTTCTCTAACAACTCTTTTAGCTACTTCTTCAGCTCTTTTAACTCCGTTGGTGCCATTCTATACCGAGAAATTAATATCGGTGCTGCTCCAGGAATAGTTTCAATTTTAAATTCTACTTCTCAATATGGAGGTAATCTCAGTAATTCATCCAAAAACACATCAGGATAATCTCTAACTACAGGTACGTCCCTTACCCCAGGACTAACCTTTGTCGTATCCATAATATTGGCTAAGTAAATGTAACACCCGCCCTTTAGCACACGTGTGAGTGACATGCATATTGTATTTTATGCATAAGAGTTAGTAGACTTTATTTAAGTTTAAGTGTAGGTATAAGTGTAGAGAGGGATCAAATTAGAAAGGAAGTTTGGAGTGAATTGTTAGCTTTCTAAAGTTTTGGGTTAAAGTGAATTTGTTCCATGTCATTAAGGAGCTAAGTAACTATTTGTGATGATAATTGGTATTATTTTATTAGTATTAAGATTATTGTTATTATTATTATTATTATTATTATTATTATTATTATTATTATTGTTATTGTTTTTAAGTGATAAATATGCATTACAATAATATTATATTAAGTGATGATTATTAATTAAAGGTAAGGAAGACTTTAGGGGCAAAAAGGAAGGAGTTTGATTGGTGGTTTATATTTATAAGAATATTTAATTATTTGTGAGTGTGTGTGTGTGAGTGAATTGTAGAGATTTTATAGAGAAAGGAAGAAGAAGAGTAAGTTTGTGAGGGATTTTTGGAGAATTTGGGAGCTGATCTAAGCTAGAAATTCATTATCTTAGGAAGCCTTAGAGGGTCTTTTATGCATTGAAGTATCATTTGGTAAGTTTTCTTATGTTGTTGAATTGGTTAAGTTGAGTTTTTCTTGGTTGCAATCTCGGGGTAGGATTTCCTCTATTTTTTAGTCATTTTATTCTTACCATATCTTGAGCTACAAAGCTCTGATTTGAGCATAGTTGGGCTTCTTGAAAACTTCAGAGAGTCTTCTTCAACTTTTGTGTTTTGATATTTGCTTGATTTCGTTGTTTAGAAAATCAATTAGAGCTAGACATTTCAGTGCTTATACTAAATGTTCTATTCTACCCGAATGGATTCAAAAATCTATAATTAATTATTTACATATGCTATTGATATGATTTCAGTTA
>CATIWO010354842.1:0-15032 GCA_949673435.1 Macaranga tanarius | reverse complement strand
TATTAGTGCAAATAGAAATTATTAGGTAATTGAATTCATTGAGTGAACTTGAGGTGAGTGTGGATCCTTATTACTCGACGGAAAAGAGTAGTTGAGAAGCGAAATTCCTAAACTTGATAATTATAAAAGGAATATCAAATTTTAATCAATTTATGTGTGGGAATGATTAAGATTTCAAGTGGTTAATTATAAAGCATGATAATCCTCAGTGAACTTATGAGTCTCGGATGTAGATATTAAATTATGTGGAATGATAACTAGTTCAGGAAGGTGTTGAAATATGGGAAAGAGAATTAAACCAAAGTAATTAGTGTGTTATGAATGGAAATGGGATAAAATCTTATTTCTTCTTGATAAGAATATAAAGACTCAAGAAATAGAAAGTTAAGCAAGAGAATTGCACCACCCAAATTTTAAAGTGAATACGGAAAGTATTCAAGTCTCTAATATAGGGACTAAAGTTATAATATGCCCCAATGAAATTTAAAATGAAAATGATATTAAAAATTATGATAATAATGATCAAATAGGGAAGACATTGGAGATTTATAAGAGAATAACAATTGAACAACGTTATTTGAAATGGATATGGAAGTAAGGTGTGAGAAAATATAAAAGACACACGAATACATGAGAACTTTTAGAAAATGAGATAACACTAAGTGCGTAGGAACTAACAGTTAGTAATACCTTGTCTGGGACATGGCAAGGGTTAGTCGAATGTGTATAGCTGTTGCCAATAGGCCGGATACGCATTTTACCCTTAAGTTATAGGGATTGAGAATATATAATACTCCAAGAAAATTCACTATGAGAACTATATTAGGAATTCCAATAATGATACTTAATAAGAAAGGCATGAAGAAATATAAGTGATATTGGAATACATGAGAACTCCTAGGAAATGTTATAACCTTAAGTCTTTATGGCACTAAAAGTTAGAGATTCTATGTATAAGACATGGTAGGTTTGGTAGTTATGTATAGTCGAAGCCTAGGGCCGAATACACATACTACTATATAGGTGCAAATCCATGTCTGGGACTATTAGGTTTTAGGCATCAGTCACGCAATAAAAAACAAAACTTTCAACCCTAAAAACCCTTACAATATCCAAGTAGTTCGATTAAATTAATTAAAACCAAGTCTAGAATCTTACCAAGAAGAGTTCAAAGGCATAATTGTAGGAAGGAAGAGAGGAAGTTCACTTTAGTGACACCCTACCTCGATCTTTTTATTTTTCTCTTGTCAAAATATAGATGTTACTAAAGAGCAACATCCTCTACCGGTATCCACACAAACAGTACATCGAAAATGATATGGTGTGCTAGCACCTTCCTCTCTTTTTTCTCTCTATGTATTTCTTTCTTAAAGAACGTATTTGTTATGAATAATAATGTGCAGAGACTACTGCACCCTATATGTGATATGTGTATATATATATACACATCTCATCTAGGGTTTCCTTAGTCATTCATAAATACCAAAACTCCTTTTGGTTTATCTCTATCTATAAAAGATTTAATTCCAATTTATAATTTAATTATAATAACATTTACCATAAATAAATAATAAATATATACACATATAGAGAAAAATATCTTATTGGGCTGATAAGCCCGATATAAGTTTTGGGCATGTTCTATGCGTGTGACCCTGTAGGTTCACATAATGTTAGCAATAGGCCTCCAATCCCATTGGTAGCACATAAGTCATAAGTGGCCTCTAGCAAGATATTATGACTACCCAAGTCATGTGAAGGTCAGTAATCCAACACAACCTATTTAACAATAATATTACAGTCCTTTTATCACACGATATCTTTGATTGAACATAAGGCATAGTTTATGTCATCCTTAATAATTCAATCATATTATTTCTCGATCTTAATTAGACTAAAATTGATAACTCTTTATCAACTGATTTCAAGCACGACCATGCATTTATATTTAGTCTAATTTATCGAGGGGCCCATAGATATCCTCCTCATGATTAATGAGGGATAAATTCCTTTTTGATCACTAATACTACTTACATGATTCATTTTATATCCAACCACGATCTATTATATTATCCTGTTAAAGATAACATTAAAATGTGTCAAAATATAAAACTCATCATACAGGACTCTATGATGATCTCAAGTCAGAGGACTACAATAACATCATTATGATGAGAATAACTTATAATAATAATCCATATAGTATTCTCATAGTAGGTCAATCCAGTGCATCCTATGTACCTATGACTTGACTTTGTATCTCGTATACATGATCATCAATCAACCTTATACTAGTATTCATTCATTATTTTTCCACAATAATGACCGACTAGGGATGATTTAGAATATAACTCATTTTTCATCTAAGAGTTTTACTATTAAGTCACACACTTGATGATCTCAGACAGAATTAAACATTCATGGAATTTAACAGAGTTAATATGATAAAATGCCTCTTTATTATAATGATGCAAAATAGACAAAGTCACAATATGGCCATAATACAATTGGCCTGGGGCACATCACTAATAATCTCCCACTTGTACTAGGCCCAATCAACATTGTATCTAATGCCCATTGACCTAGTATGACTCTCATGCTTAGGTTGTGGAAGAGGTTTAGTAAGTGGATCAGCAACATTGTCATTTGTAGGTACTCTGCATATCTTTACGTCTCCCCTCTCAATCATCTCTCAAATGAGATGGTAACACCTGAGTATGTGTTTGGATCGCTGATGTAATCTAGGTTCCTTAGCCTGTGCTATGGCCCCATTATTATCACAGTATAAGTCAACTGGATTTGAAATGCTAGGAATAACACCCAATCCAGTAATAAACTTTTTAATCCAAACTGCTTCTGAAGTGGCTATATACTCAGCCTCTGTTTTAGAATCAACAACGGTATCTTGATTTGAACTTCTCCAGCTCATCGTACCTCCATTCAAATAGAACACATAACCTGATTGCATCGAAAGTCATCCTTGTTAGATTAGAAGCTGGCATTTGTGTAATCATTTACAACTAGCTCATCTTCCTTCCCACCATACAGTAAGAATGCATCCTTAGTTCTTCTCAAGTACTTAAGAATATTCTTGATTACTGTCTAGTGAATCTCACCTGGGTCTGACTGGTATCTACTCATCATGCTTAAGGCATATGAGACATCAAGTCGAGTACATAATATAGCATACATGATAGATCTAATAGCAAAAGCATATGGAATCTTACTCATGCGATCTCGCTCATCTTATGTTATTGGACACTAAGTCTTGCTGAGACTAATGCCATATGACATTGGCAAGAATCCTCTCTTAGAGTCTTGCATACTGAATCTATTCAGAACCTTATCAATATATATACTTTGACTTAGGCCAATAAGCCTCTTAGATCTATCTCTATGGATCTTGATTCCTAAAATGTAGGCAGCTTCACCTAAGTCTTTTATTGAGAAACAATTCCTTAACCATGTCTTAACATTTTGCAAAATAGGGATATCATTTCCAATGAGCAATATGTTGTCAACATATAGCACTAGAAAAACTATTACGCTCCATTAACTTTCTTGTAAACACAAGGCTCATCTTTATTTTTTATGAAACTAAAGTCTTTGACTGCTTCATCAAAATGAAGATTCCAACTTCGAGAAGCTTACTTCAATCCATAGATGGATTTTTAAAGATTGCAAAACTTTCTAGAATTATGAGGACTGACAAAACCCTCAGGTTATGTTATATATACATCCTCGAGTAGGTTTCCATTAAGAAATACTATTTTGACATCCATTTTCCATATTTCATAATCATAGTATGCAACTATGGTAAGAAGAATCCAAATGGATTTAAGCATCGCTACTGGTGAAAAAGTTTCATCATAGTCAATACCATGTATTCGTTTGAAACCTTTTGCAACTAGTCTTGCCTTAAAGGTATGCACATTGCCATCCATGTCAATTTTCTTTTTAACAACCCATTTGCACCCAATAGTTTTTAAACCATTAGGTGGATCAATCAAGGTCCAAACTTGATTATCATACATGGATTGCATTTCTGATTTCATGGCTTCAAGCCATTTCTCAGAGTCAGGGCTACTTATAGCTTTTTGATAGGATATGGGTTCATTTTGATCCACAATCATTACATCATTGCCATCAGTTAAGAGAAATTCATATCTTTTAGGGGCTTGATGTATTTTATCATACTTCCTTAGGCCTTATGGAACTTGTGTAGGTTCAACAACTATTTATTGATTCAACTAAGGTTCCAAAGGTGATTTAATGCTAATTTGTATTTCTTGAATTTCTTCAAGATGAACCTTACTCACACTAGTTCCATTGGAAATGAATTCTCTTTCCAAAAATATACCATTCTGAGCAACAAACACTTTGTTCTCAGAAGCATTCTAGAAGTAATATCCTTTAGTTTTTTTAGGATATCCCACAAAGAGGCATTTTTTTTTGATTTGGGTGCTAATTTATCAAAAATTTGACGCTTTATATAAGCCTCACATCCCCAAATCTAAAGAAAAGAAAAACTGGGAGACTTCCCAGTCCACATCTCATATGGTGTCTTTTGAACCGCCTTGGATGGAACTCTATTCAATAAGAACATAGGAGTTTCTAGAGCATACCCCCTATTGACCTCAAGGTTACAACCCTTTAATTTTGGTTATGACAATAGGTGATAAATATTCATGCACTATATAAATCGTGCAAGTGATAATATTAGAAGGGCTAACAAATTAAAGTTCAGGATTTTATTGCAATCAAGCCTAATTTTTGATGATGAAGGCCAAGCAAGCCCATGCAAGGAGACAATCAAGACCATGAAGAAAAAAGAAGGGCATTTTGGTATTTTAGAAAATTGTGTAAGGGTAAAGAAGAGATAAATTATTTTTTGGAAGCCAAAAATTTATTTTATTCAAAAATTGTAAAAACTACTTTTGAGAATAGTGCTGTCCACTTATATGGCTCCAGCTTTCTTTGTAATGGTCCTCTCATTAGACCACAAACTTTGTGTATTGGCCATTTCTTCAAAGAGATCTAAGGCATCTTTTAGTGTCTTTGACATGATGGTTCCTCCAGCTGCTGCATCGATGTTGACTCTACCCGTATGATTGACTCCTTTGTAGAATGACTGTACCAAGTCCCATGCAGGAATCAGTTGAGGTGGACACTGCTTCTGAAGGTCTTTGAATCTTTCCCAACACTCGTAGAATGTTTCATCATCTCTTTGAAAGAAAGAGTTAATCTCTTTTTTGATCCTCAACACTTTTGCAGGTGGTAAGTATTTATTGAAAAAGGCGGTGTAAAGCTCTTGCCAAGTGTTGATGGAGTTGGGTGGCAAACTTGTAAACCATCTATTTGCTCTATCCATTAGGGAAAATGGAAAGAGAATCAACCGGATTGCATCAGGTTGTACTCCATTCATCTTGAAGGTAGAACAGTACTCTAAGAATCTGGACATATGTCTAAATAGATCCTCATATGGTAGCCCATTGAATGGTGAGTTTTGGATCATTTGGATCATTGCTGGTTTGATTTCAAAGTTGTTTGCTGCTACCGCCGGCCTCATAATTGGTGTCTGATCACCTTGCATATTAGGACTCATAAATTATCGCATGGTTCTCTGGCCATTTTAAGGATTTTAAAGCACTTGTTGTCTCAGTGGGTCTTTCCTTGCGTCATCTCCGAAGTCCATTTTGCTTGGTGATTGTCGAGATATGATTATTTATTTCTTTTTCTCACGAACTGTGTTTTCTAACTCCAAATCAAGTGGTATCAATTCAAGTCCTTATTTGCTTGCACTCCGTGTGTGCATCAAACAACAAAAATTCCTGCAATACCACAATTAAGAACAAAATTAAAAATAATGTCTAAATCAAGCAACATAATTTTTTTACAATATTAATCCTTTGCCAATCCCCGGCAACGACACTAAAAACTTGATGTGTACTAATTCGCAAGCGCACAGAATCATATCAAGTAGTAAATAAAGATATCGTCCTATAGAGATTGTAGGTTGAATATTACAATACTCACAACATTTGATTGTTTAGACAACGAAATAGAGTTTGGAATTTCAAAGGAACAAAACTAAATTAAGAAAAGTAAAAACACAAATTAAATGCAAGTTTAAAAGCTAGGGTTCTTATTCTCAATTAGACTATTTCAAAAGATTGATTACACAACTGGATTTACACTAGTTCTAATTCATTTTGAAGGGATCTTGGAAACTATAGATTTTCTTCTCAGATAAACCTATAATTAATTAGAGATTAAATAACATTAAGTTTACTGGCTCTCACCAACCTAATGCCTTTTAATTTCAATTCTAAACATAACATTTAATCAATATTAATCCACTTAACTGTCTCTCAACTAGCTAAGCAATCAATAGGTCATTGCCATATCCTACAGAACATATCTCTCGATTAAGCCTATAGTGTCAATTCAATTTTAGGTTGATCAGTTCTAAAATGACATTAAGCACAACAACAACTAATGAATTAAATCTAGCAACCTAACATAATCACAATAAGCATATGGTCAATTTAGAATAAGAACTCTAGAAAAGATCTAGCTACTCATGTTAAAGAGAAAAGAAAATAAACAAGAAATGAAAACTAATTTCAATATAATAACAATTAAATAAAAGAGTGATACAAGAAAAACCCCTTTAAAATGATGTCAGGAATCCTTGCTCTTCTAAATTCAAGCTAAGTATCACCTCTACTATGAATGAAACTAATGAAAAAGTATTCTGAATTAAATAAAAATAAGAAAATGAATAGGTTTTAGAACAAAAATAACCTAAAACTACGAACAACTTAAAAATAGGAACAACCTCTAAATGAAAATGAAATGTACCTATTTATAGACCTAAAGACCTAGTGAGAAAGGTAATCTAATCCCTTTCAAACTCTATCTAATCAAAAACTAAGAGATAAGTCCCTGTCTATATAATCTTCAGTTGAAAATTATTATCTCGTGGGCTGCCACTTAAGTCAGGCATGGGTGCACAAGAAAATGGCATGGCTGCGTAAGAAATAACATATTACTGAGCTTTATGCCTTGCACGGTCGTGCTAGATTTTATTACGGCTGTGCCACCCTGTAACATAGTATAATTGAGTCTCAGGCACGACCATGCTCATCCCCAACATAGATAAGTCTTTAACTTGAGTCCATAGCCTATCCAAACTTCAAGGATTGATCCAATCTTCATCCCAATGCATCCTACAAAAAAAAATACAAAAGAAATTATCTAAAAATAACTAAATCCTACTAATTAAGACAAAATAACAAAACAAACTAAATTAACTAAAAAAACTAACTAACAATGCAACTACTAAGCCTAAAATACAATAAAATAGTGTGCTTAAAATAAGTGTTTTTCACACTCATCATAGAATCACTAGGCTTGGCGATTTCTTTGGCTTTTGTAGCTGACTTCTTTTTTGGCTTTTGAGAGCTGCTCTCAGATCTGGACAGACTCTTAGGAGATGGAGTTGAATCGTTGTCAGTAGCCTATTTGGAATTAGTGGACTGATTCTGTTCCTCACTACTGCTAGTAGATTGACTAATTCTATCAGCAGCCTGCTCACTACTATTGCTAGCTCCCTATTTCTTTTCTTCCTTAACCTTTTTATCTTCAACACAAAAGTCTTTAAAATTTTATCAGACGCACCAACATGAACATAGGCCTCATTTTTAAGATCAACTTTCAAATGCTCAAACAAGGGGGTCAATAACATAGCATATGGCAATCCCTTAACCTTTGTGAAACTAGTCATAAAGCCCAACATCAAATAGCAAAGATTTAACCTCCTAGAGTGTATGAGATGCCACATCAAGCAGAGTTCAAGGCTACTCACATAATCAAAGCTACCGGCCTTTGGAGCGATGAAATGCATGATGAACTCGTGAGCAATTCATAAATTAGTATAAAGAGTAACCGATCTTACATTGTCATTCTCGGCCAAGCTAGGATTCCCATTCACCTTCCTTTTGAACCTCATCTCATTGTAGTCCTCCACTTTTCTCACATCGGCCTTCTTTGAAATTTTTGAGCCCTTGTTAGGGACTTTATAGTCTTGGGACATGTCATCAAGAGTGATGGTGTAGCTTTTGCCTTTGAGAGTCACTTTGCATTTCTTATCACCAACTGCTTTAATCAAGCCATAGAACTCTCTTACAATCCTTTCATACACTATGGTTTTAATTTTTGCAAAATTAACCCATTTTTATGCTTCGAACCACTCACAGAAAGGGAAATCCTTAAATTTGAAATATGCCCAGTCAATGAATTTTGAAGGAATTATTTTGTTGCTAGAGCTCTTTAACTCAACCCCTTGAATCGGCTTCTTCCTTTCCTTCTTTGAAAGTTCTTTCTTTTCTTCCTTATGCTCGTTTTTGGCTTTCTTTTTCTTTCTTTCGGTGCCACTGGAGCTTGACTCATGAACCCTTTTGCTTTCTTTTCCCATGGATGATTGCTTTCAGTTTGAAAAGAAATTTAGGGTTTGAGGGGTGCAAGATGTGTTTTAGCAGAATGGGGAAGATGAAGTGAGTGAAAAAAAATGAGTTAAGTAAAGGGTTGTTTGACATTTGAGAACAAAAAAAAGATTGGCCTTTTGAATTTTTAATTAAGATAGAATTCTAGAGAACCCGGTCCAATGCTTAGCCCAATCAATTTAATTTAAATAATAACTAAAACTAGCTAACTAAATGGACTTTTTGTTAATTCATGCAAGTCTAAGTTTAGAAGTCTTACCAATTTGAGGAAGTTGGCCCTGTATCCAATAAAGTGGATGTTACTTGTAGAATTGAGCTAACTTGTATCTATTGAGGATATGGTCACGTGAACTAAAAGATATCAAAGAAAGGTCATTCAAAGCAAAAAGAAATCAACTACCTTGATATACTCAATCAAATAAAATATTGTTTTGTCTATATTCAAAAATTTAATCCAAAACTAAAAGATAACATCATCCAAACAAAGATAATTACCCAAGTAATCTATGAGGAGTCATTTTAATCTAGAACAACCAACTAGATAAGGATTAACTCAAATATAAAAATTTATTGTTAATAAATAATTTTTTTAATTAATAATAATTTTTTTTAAATTAAACAGGACAAAATAAAAAATCAAAACACAAAAAAAAAATTGTTCCAAAAAAAATTTAAAGAAAAAAATGTGAATGCATGAAGGTGTGCTATGAAGAGAAGATAGTCATGCAGATGCACTGAAGATGGAACATCAAATTGATTTACAGTGATATGAGAAGCTAATTTATATAGGCTCAGGATTCATTAGACCAAGTTCTCTGCGAATCTTGTAAAACTGGTCTTCTCCCAATGGTTTTGTAAATATGTCAGCTAGCTGGTTTTCAGTTGGTATAAACACTAGCTCAATGTCCCCATTTTGAACATGATCCCTAATGAAATGATGTCTAATCTCTATATGCTTAGTTCTTGAATGAAAAATAGGATTTTTAGACAAATTTATGGCACTTGTGTTATCACACATAATAAGGATATATTTGTACCTTAAGCCAAAATCTTTAAGCTCTTGTTTGATCCAAAGTATTTGAGCTACATAACTTCCAGCTGAAATATATTCAACTTCAGTAGTTGAGAGAGCTACTGATATTTGTTTCTTGCTGAACCAGGATACCAAATTAGCTCTAAAAAACTGGCATGTACCTGAAGTACTATTTCTATCGACTTTACTACCTGCAAAATTAGCATCACTATACCCAAATAGATTAAATGAAGTGCCTTTAGGGTACCATAGACCTAAGTCTTTAGTTCCCACAGGGTACTTAAAAATTCATTTCAAAACTAATAAATGTGATTCCTTAGGATCAGCTTGGAAACGGGCACAAAGGCAAACACTGAAGTGAATATTAGGCCTACTTACTGTTAGGTATAAGAGTGAGCCAATCATACCACTAATCATCTTACTATCAACGCTTTTACCTTCTTCATCCTTTTGTAGCTTGACTGTGGTGCTCATTGGAGATTTAGCTATCTTAGCTTAATCCATCTTAAACTTCTTCAGTAGCTCTCTGGTGTACTTGGACTGATTTATAAAAATCCCATCTTTGCATTGTTTTATTTAAAGTCCAAGGAAGAAGTTTAGTTCCCCCATCATGCTCATCTTAAATTCACTTTTTATGATTTCTCCAAAGCTTTTGCTTAGCTCATCATTTGTTGAGCCAAACACTATGTCATCAACACACACTTGGACTATCAAGATATCCTGAAGTTGATTTTTAATGAACAAAGTTGTATCCACCTTTCCTCTTTTGAAGTCATTTTCCAGTAAGAACTTGCTCAATCTTTTATACCATGCTCTAGGAGCTTGCTTGAGACCATACAAAGCCTTGGTTAGCTTGTACACAAAATCAAGTTTATAACAGTCCTTAAAACTAGGAGGCTGTTTCACATAAACTTCTTCATTCAAGTACCCATTTAAGAATGCACTTTTTATATCCATTTGATAGAGCATAAAATTCTTATAGCAAGCAAAAGCACAAAGCATCCTAATAGTTTCAATCCTTATAACCGGTGCAAATGTTTCATTAAAGTCAATTCCTTCTTCTTAGTTGTAACCTTGATCCACTAGTCATGCTTTGTTCCTAATCACATTTCCATGCTCATCAAGTTTATTTCTGAACACCCATTTAATTCCTATGATTGAGTGATCTTTGGGTCTTGGCACTAGTTTCCAAACCTGATTTCTTTCAAACTGATTTAGCTCCTCCTGCATTGCTATAAGCCAATTTTCATCTTTTGGAGCTTCATCAATTGTCTTGGGTTCAACTTTAGAAACAAAGGCTACATTTCCCAACATATTTCTGAGCTCTCCTATGGTCATTATCTTCTCATTTGGATTTGACAAAACATTCTCCTTGGAATGATACCTATGATATCTCCATTCTTTTGGCAATTCACTTTGAGGATTGTCAAGCTGATTTTCCTGGGGCCTAGTTTTATAAATTTCCTAGCAGTCTTCAAGCTGAATTGTTTAGTCTGAGGGCTCAACCTGATTTTTGATATCCTCATGCATTTAATTTTGATTATGTTCTTTCTTATTGTTGGAGGGTGACTCAATACCTACAAGATCATCATCAACATCTCTACTAGGTAAAGATTGGTTAGATTCCTTGAAAACAACATGAATAGATTCTTCAACAATAAGAGTTCTTTTGTTGAAGACTTTATAAGCTCTACTATGCTTAGAATAGCCTAGAAAGATACCTTCATCAGTTTTAGCATCAAATTTACCAAGCTAATTCTTGTTATTATTGTGAATAAAGCATTTACACCCAAAAACTTTAAAATAACCTACATTAGGTTTCTTACCTTTTCACAGTTCATATAGGGTCTTTTTCAAGGAAGATCTTACCAATGCTCTGTTCAAGATGTAGCAAGCTGTATGTGTAGTTTCAGCCCAGAAGTACTTTGATAAATTAGCTTCATGAATCATGGTTCGAGCTACTTCTTAAAGGGTCTGATTCTTTCTTTCAACTACTCCATTTTGTTGAGGAATTCTTAGAGCCGAGAAGTTATGCTTTATCCTATATTCATTGTAGAAATCCTCTAAGGATTTATTGTCAAATTCTCTACCATGATTGCTTTGAATTGACATAACATTAACTCCCTTTTCATTTTGGATTTTCTTGCAAAGATGAACAAACTTGTTAAATGCCTCATCTTTGAGAGCTATGAAGAAGGTCCAGGTAAATCTTAAATAATCGTCAACAATAACAAAAGCATAAGATTTGTTTCCTAAGCTAGATGGGAAAATGGGTCCAAACAAATCAAAGTGTAAAAATTCAAGAGGTCTAGAAGTTGAAATCATGCCTTTAGATTTGAAAGAAGATCTAGTTTGTTTGCCTATTTGGCAAGCATCACAAACATTATCTTTTTTAAATTTTAGCTTGGGTAAGCCACTGACAACCTCATTTTTTACTAGCTTGGAAATCTGTTTCATGCCAGCATGACCTAGTCTCCTATGCCATAATCAACTATCATCAACCAGAGAAGTTAAGCACACATCAAAATTATTTAGACTATCAAGATTAACCAAATACACATTTTCATTCCTACTACCAATAAACAAAGTATGATTGTCATGCAAACTTTGAACTTCACAATGAGTGGGTTCAAAGATTACTCTCATGCTCTTATCACACAATTGACTTACACTGAGTAGGTTGAACTTCAAGCCTTTCATAAAGGAAACATCTTCAATTGATGGTCTTGATATAATGATTCCTGAGTTGATTATTTTAGCTTTACTGTTGTCTTTGAAATTGACTGCTCCTTTGTCTTTTAGCTTCAAATAGGTGAACTTTGATTTATCACCCGTCATATGCCTAGAGTAAGCACTTTCCATGTACCACTTATTTTGAACTTGCTTACTCCTTAGGTAGGCCTCATATGATGAGTTGTTAGAGAGATCAGCTTCAAAGGTCTCATTAGTCTCAGAATGTTGACTGGCTTTAGCTTGGTTGGTGTTATTTGATTCTAGAGCCATCAAACACAAGTTTGTAACTTCTTTGGGATCATTATCATTATTACTGGAACTAGTGTCATCACTATCACTCCATGTTACCACCATGGCATTCTTGGAATTTTCTTTCTTCATTTTCTTTTTTAGCTTGGGATAGTTAGCTTTAAAATGTCCTTGTTTGTTACATTCAAAGCATGTGATTTCTGTGGTTTCCTTTTTCGTCTGATATTCTAAGTTTGGCTTGAACATCTTCTTCATGATTTTTTGATATGTTCTTCCACCCTTCTCGAACATTATTTTGAATCTTCATGTGATTAGCGCCACTTCATCATCTTCGAAGCTAGTTGAGTTGTCTAAGCTTGATTCCATCTTCAAGGCAATGTCTCCTCTATTTTTCTTCTCTGTGGAGGTGTCCTTGGATTTTCCCTTTATCATCATCTCATATGTAAGTAAAGACCCAATTAGCTCATTATAAGAGTAGTTTCGTAGATCTTTAGTTTCACAGAGAACTGTTACTTTAGTTTCCCATTTCTCCGGTAGGGATCTGAGAATCTTCTTCACCATTTCTTCTTCATAGAGATTTCTTCCAAGATTCTTCATTGCATTAATAATTTCACTGAATCAGGAGTTCTTTGAGAAAATGGTTTCGTCAGCTTTCATGAAAAATAACTCATATTCCCTCCATAGCAAATTAATTTTGGACTCCTTAACCTGATTTGTTCCCTCATAAGTTATCTCAAGCTTGTCCTACACTTGTTTAGCTAAAGTGCATGTTGAGATCCTGTAATACTCATTTACATCAAGAGCACAATGAAGCATGTTAAGAGCTTTAGCATTTAGCTGAACTAATTTCCAATGAGCTTCTAAATATTCTGATTTAGGAATAGGAAGCTCATTTCCATTAGCATCTTTCTTAGTAGGAATAGAAGGTCCTTTAAGAATGATTTTCCAGTATTCAATATCAACAGCTTGAAAGAAATTTTTTATCTTATTTTTCCAGTATTTATAATAAGTTCCAGTGAAAAGTGGTGGTCTAGAAATAGAATTCCCTTCGGGTAGTACGAAAGTACTAGGAACAGCACTTGAGCTTACAGCCATATGGATCTATTAGCAAGAAAGTCCTGCTCTGATACTAATTGTTAGGTCCTAGCGGCTACTCAAGAGGGGGTGAATTGAGCTTTAAAACTTTTACTGAAATTCAAGAAAATTTTAAAGTTGGTACAATGAAATCAGAGAGCTAAAAATAATTATAATAATTTGAAGTTGAAAACAAGATGACAATAGAAAAACTTAACTTTGACTCGAACTGGATGATCTTAAGAAAGAGCAAACTAATTTATTGAGCATCATAATCCTTATAAAGAAATTTAAAAGAGAGTGCAATACAACATAAGATATTTATCGTAGTTCGACACCTCTTGCCTACATCCACTCCCCAAAGAAACATCTTTGAGATTTTTCACTCTGAAAGTGATCTCTTTTCAAAGGTAAGAGATAAACCTTTTACAGCCTTTGTACTACCCTTTCCTAAGCTGCCGCCCACACTGGTTTTATTAGCTCCAACAACTAATCCTGCACTGGTTTTCTCAATAGCTCCAGTAATTGTATATAAGTACTAGTTTTAGCTAGCTTCAGTAACTATGCACTCATTTCTCCCAATGGTACCTCTCAAGCTAACTGCAGTAGTTTGAGGGTTATGTGTTTGTGTCTCTTACAAAGACATGGTTACACAATTAAAGCTCTATGGGTTTTGGAAGAGAGTTGATTACTCCAGGAAGCACAAAATCAATTTTTGAGTTCTCTCCAAAAATAAAAAGCAAGGAAAACAACAACCACACTCACACATATAAAGATCTTTGAAAGAGATGAATTTATATGTGTCTTCCAAAGTAAGTTTGCCCTATTTTTCAAAAATCAAAGAGAAGTTTTGTTGCTGTAATCCATGCAAAAAGCAATCATGAGAAGAGATGTACTTGGTTCAGGATAAAATTAGCTTTAAATAAGAGATTAGCTTTCTACTGCAGAGTTCTGACAAGTTCAAAGTCAGCTTTCCAAAAATAGACTATTAGAAGATTGCTTTTAAAAATCACATGTAAGACGTTTCTATTTTAGTGCAAAAGCTTCCTTGATATACCAAAAAGCAATTTTATTCTTTTGTAAGCCAATTTTCAACAAAGCTCAAAATAGGAATATTTTAACCCCAACCTCAGTTTAACCAAGATAAAAGTTCATCCTTTGGAAGTTTGATGGAAAGTAAGATGGAGAAATTCATGGATGTGATGTCATCAAAGATGAGCCAGCAAGATGAAGCACAAAAGAGGATAGAGAAAATGATCCGAAATCATTCTTCTTCTATTTACAATCTAGAAGTGTGTTAGTATAGATGTGCCTTAGGGCCATTCATGTATATAGACATTGTATATTTATCCCCATGGCAATAAAATATTCATTTGGATCAAAGTGTTTGTTTATTTGAATATTTACCCTTAGTACAATGTTAGATAAGTTTATTA
>CATIWO010354751.1:0-10331 GCA_949673435.1 Macaranga tanarius | reverse complement strand
CATGATTTGTTTGTTTTGAGGTAAAATATGTCCTGAAAACGTGAAACTAGCCCTGAAAAATATATGTTCTGTCTGCTGAAATTTACAGGTAATTAAACAATGTAAACATTAAACCGCACGTAAAGGTAGTTATTGTAATTTACAAATGCATATATTTGTGCGTTTTTTTTTTGTAAAAGAAAGAAGAAAGAGCTTTTCTTTGGTCATTAGGTGCATTTACGTATGCTTTCATGAGAATGGAAAAGTTTATTTTCAAATTTTTAAAAGTATGTTCATATTGTCTGACCCAAAAAAAAAAAAAAAAAGAGTCCGTTCATATTGAAGCTGGTTGGGATTAGAAATATATTTAATTTTGAGTACCGAGGTTTTGTGTATATAAATTTTATGTAGATGGTCATAATTTTTAATGGCTTGTGCAGATGGATGTTAGTGGACTAGTATCTCAGCTGAAAGATATGCAGAAAAAGAATGCTGATTCGGAGGAAAGTAACAAGGTGCTTTTCTTGAAGGTATGATGGCGATTTTAGATCATTTGTTTTTGCATTGAGGGTTGACGTGAAAGAAAGGTTTTAGGTAATGTTTATTTAAAGCTGAATCTGTGGTTTTCTTGCTGCTTCAGCTTCAAACAAAGGAGGTTGAGAATGAATCACTTGTGAAGCGCTTAAATGATCTGGTAAGTGAATGATCCTTCGGATTAATGTTTTAGGAAAATAATTCTCTAAATTCAGCTCTATAATTTGGTTCAACCTCTGCTTTTTTCTTTGTGATTTATAGGAACAAAATACTGTACCATCTTTAAGAAAAGCACTTAAGGATGTAGCCATGGAGAAGGATGCTGCAGTAATTGCTCGGGTATGCCTTATTTGCTTTTACTTTTTTTCTTGTCTGCTATACCTATCTTGCTCCCCTTTTATTCTTCACCCACAACATCTTATATTTTAGTGTAGGAGGACCTCTCAGCCCAGGTTCGTACCCTTAAGAAACGTCTAAAGGAAGCAGAAGAAGAACAGTACAAGGTATGCAAGCAGTTTCTGGCTGTTATCGTTCATATGTTTTAGTAGCAGCTCAGTTCCTATATTCATATCAGTTTTCTTACAATAGGCTGAGGAAGACGCCACTGCCTTGAGAGCAGAATTGAACTCAATGCAGCAGCAAGGAATGAACAATACACTTGGTGGAATAACCTCTATTGGTATTTTACCAGATCAAGTACAAAGCTTGGAAAAAGAGTTGGCTAATTTAAAGTCCGATTTACAGGTTAGAATTGTTTTCATTGTTTTCATGTTGGACTTTGCAATGAGTTTCTTATGGTAGTTCCAACTTACAGCAAGAGTCACTACTGAGGCAACAAGAGCAACAACGATTAGCAGAGGAGCAGGCTCGGGTTTCTACCCTTATTTCTGAGAAGCAGGAATTGGAAGAGAAACTTGCATCTATATCCAAAAGACCCCCTGGTACATCCTTTTAGAAACTCTCCTTTTGGCCAGCACCGTTGAAGGCCCTATGACATGTACACCACTGTCTTTTGCTTTTCTAACTCACCTTCTCTGGCTTGTGCTATGCAGAAGTATCAGAAAAAATACCTCAAAAGGCATTTTCAGTGGTAATTCAGTGCTTTAATTTTTGTTTTCATTAGTTTGGCCTTCATATTTATAAAACATGCATGCATGCAACGCTTTTAAATGTAATTTCAACGGCTTCATCTCCTTTTCATCCGAATCCCATCACAAAATAATTTCTTGCTAATTCTTGATCCCTTTTTGGAATTTTGAGCCTTTGCTGTCTGGGTGAATGTTGTATGTTTTGCAGGAAGAAAGGGAGCAACTTGAGAAGCAGTTGCATGATCTGGCTGTTGCAGTTGAGAGATTAGAAAGTAGCAGACAGAAACTTTTACAGGAGGTGCGAACGTTGCTTTCTTGATTTTTTTGCAGTAATATGAATGGAAGTTAGAAGTGCACTTCCAATCTGAAGGTGCCTTGCTTCATAATTTTCTTTGCAGATCGATTCCCAATCTTCAGAGATAGAGAAGCTATTCGAGGAAAATTCTAATCTCTCTTCTTCTTATCAAGAGGCCGTAAGCATAGGAAAACAGTGGGAGAATCAGGTAATTTCTGTACAGTTAAATGCATAGTTCATTATATTTGTGTATTCAGGAAATTTGAATTGCCTACAAAAAATGTTCAATTTAAGCCACAATGAACAAGTTATTTTTGTGAAAATTAGTGTGGCTTCGTGAAAATTGATGGCAAACTGAGGTTTAGTGGAGTATAGAAAATAAACTAGAGAAGTACACTGGCTTTTGTTGTTAAAGCAATAATTAACTCAACAATGTTTTCAAAATGGCATACACAAAGTGATTGCCTATTAACTCCACCTGAAATGAGTTGATTAATTAGCATGCACTTTTTTTCTTCAGTTAACCTGACACATAATGACTAGCTATCCTTAATTTTTAAACCTGTGACATTAATTTTTCTTGTTGCATATTATAGTTCCTGCCTGCTATAGCCTCTTGATGTATGTTGCCTTCATATTAGCCCTAAGAATACTTTCACATCTTTATTATGGGCTTGGAGGGTGTACTCATCATAATGGTGAATCTTTCTGGGTATTTTGTTAGTATCTGTCATATTTTAACTTGATTTATTTTATTGAGAGAAATAAAATGTTGCAAATGTAATTTCTGCAGTTGAAGGATTGTCTTAAGCAAAATGAAGAGCTTCGTGGAGTCCTTGCAAAGATGAGAATAGAACAGGCTAATATGCTTCCTTCAAGTGACAGGGAGTTCCTGAGAAACTCAAAAGAACCCTATAGCAATGGGGTAAATCAGACTGGCTCGCAGGCCTATACAACTGAAATTTTTTCCCTCAGGGTCAGTATTAGCAAGAGGAGGTTTTGTTTCTAACTGATTCAGATGACTATGCGCTTTTCTTTTTCCTGTTACTTTCTGAGCTTAACCATTTGCAAGTTTAAAGAACTTATCTTAGCATCTTGATTTCAGTTAGATACTGATGTGGTTTTTAATCCGTCCATTTGCTGTACCTCATGATTTGTGTTCCCCAATGTAGGGTGAACTTGCAAAAGAACAGAACAGAGCAGAAGCATTATCAGCAGAGGTCCTGCAGCTATCAGCAAAACTCCAAGAAGCCACACAAGCATTCAATGGTCTTGCACGCCTGTAAGTTCCCTTCCCAGATACAGTTTCTATTTCTGGTTTTCAAATTCAATTTGGTATTCACATTGCAATTACAAACTGCAGTTAATTTTTATTTGCTGTTGCAGCTACAAACCGGTGCTGAGGAACATTGAAAACAGTCTTATCAAAATGAAGCAAGATGGTTCAGTGACGGTACTTTGAAAACACAGCAGCTTTGTTCCAATCCTATTCTTTTCTGATAATCTTTTGTAATACGGTGTTTTTGAAATTTTGAGGCAATGCTCGCTGGAAACAAATTTTCAGAGGAACGCTTGAGCAGAGGTTTTTTTTTATATTGTAAGAGTTAAGCCATTCATAAAGAACAAAATGCTAAACTCCATTCCATACATCAATACAAGTTTTAATATTAAGAACAGTTCATTCCATCACATTCAATAATGGTTCAGCAATATGGATCGAACACATGAAATACTAATAATTTTTATAACATGAACGATTAATTCATCTGGCGTTCCTTTTCAATTCAGTAAGTGTTTGTCCTGCAAAATATAGGTTGCAATTGGTTTGGTGCTTTCCTGCTTGGTTGAGAAAACAATTAATAGAGACAAATGGACAGCTAATAATGTCGATTGATGAATAATAGGCAGCAAAAAACACTCAGACATCACCAACCTTTTGCCGGAGGTTGAATAGTGGTAAAACTTCCCTTCAAAACATAAAATATCATGAGCTTACTCTATGACGAAACAAGTAGTGAAACTCCCATACAATATTAAAAAAAAAAAAAATCATTAACCTTCTGTCCTTGATCATACAGCTAAATGTCTTTGCACAAAAAGCATCACATGGTTCAAAGTTCCATTTGTGTACAAGAGGAGAACAGCAATCTGAGCAATCACAGATTGATCCATAGTAAAATTTCCACCCATTTGTTCAAGGGTGTTAAATGCAGGACTACAATCTGATTCTCCATTCCTACATGTCCTAGACAGTGAATAAACATTCATTGTTACCACGTATAATATGGTAATAAGCATCCTGACATCATCCAATCCTGCACAGACCAATAACAAAACAGAAAAATCCTAGTAAGAAGAATTCAAGTTACGCATACGAGCCACAGTCAACCTTCTGTGATTCTAGGACAATTCTTGCAGCTTCAACAACTGCTTGTCCACTGACATAATGCTGTCGACATACGGGCATATAAATATCAGCTCCTCCAATAACTTCTATTTGTGTCTCCTCTGTCTTTCTCAAGGTAAAAAAAGCACGCTTTCCACAAAATTCACAGCGTGCACTTAACTTAGTCACAGAATCGGCAAGGGGAATTATATCAAGCACAGAACCAAAACTCCTCCTGCCAACAGCATTTAATCCACTATTAGAAGGGACTTTTCTCAATGTAATGTGATTTATGTAATGAGCAAAAGGGAGAAGAAACAAGTAATAATCCCAAGAGAAAACGAATAAAACAGAACTAATAGCCATAGGTTTGAGGTATACCTCAAATAGTCACCATCTAGACCAGCAACTATCACAGTTTTTCCATCATGATCAGCAGCTTCACGGCAGAAATCATAAAGATCTTCGAAAAATTGTGCTTCATCAATACCAATCACATCCAGCTGTCACCATGTGCTTTTAATGAGTTAATGTTGCCAATTCCACAGAGAAAAAAAAAAACAACTCACACAGGAAACTAGCAAGAATGTTATACACATGGATCCAACATTTAGAACATTTAGTCACACTGATGTTTGCAGAAAAGATTAACTTAAAACAGAAGTAAATGTATTAGTAACAGTACCTACACAATATATTCTCAAAAAAAAAAAAGTACCTACCCAATATACATGCAATAGTCAAGAAGCAGAATAATGATTGAATATATGCATCAAGTGCCATTCTTAATAGCAAACAGCATCACAATTTGCAGTGAGATACCTGCCCATATGCATCACCACCAACGGTTTGTCTAAACGATGACAAACTGTTCAATGCCACACAAGGCAACTTCACCCCATCATGTGTCACTATTGAATCCAAATCATATCTTGTATCCTTATTTGATTTTATAATTGCTACATTTCTGCATAACAAAATTACAAGACAAAATAAATACTAAAATAAATTTCACCAACAATTTAATAGCATTACAATTCTACATCAAGCACTGGTTTAAATCATCAACATCTAAGTGTCTGTTATTCTTGAATTTAAAACAAAAATCCCATAGGACTTATGGGAAGATATATAACATATACAAAGTCTACTACTAAATGAAATCTTAAAGTGCCTATGAATGACATGGTAAAGAAAACCCTGGCCAAGAGTTGCAGCGCATAAAACAGTATAATAGCAATACATAAAAAGAAAGGACCTGAATAATTAGTTAAATACAAGTATTTAATTAGGTATTTATTTAATGTGGGGATAAAAAGCCAAAAGAAGCAAATCTCATAAGTGGGAAGTGAACAAACAACTTTACCTCAAATTACAAAACTAAGCCCTGAAATCACAGGGAAGTTCAGCCAATAACCATGCTTAGATTTTGGATTCAAAATGTAAAAAAAATATCAATCTTTGTCATGAATTATTGATCACTTATATCAGGGATATAGCCAGCCTCCATTAAAATGCAGTTCAATTTAATAATTTCTTCAGATATCTCCTCAAATTTTCTATGAGCTTTATCACCCATTAAGAAGCAGTGCACTTCATCTTGAACTTCAATCCTGCTATAAGCAGGCTCCTTCATTATTCCTGAATCTCTCATCATACCCCTAACCTTTGCAACAGTGTCCCAAAGCCCAAAAGTAGCATAGGCATTGGACAAGACCACATGCTTTCCAGCATTCTCTGGATCCAATTCAAAGTATTTCTTAGCTGCAAGCTTTACCAGGTCTATGTCTCCATGGATCCTACAAGCCCCAAGCAAAGCACCCCATATAACTGAGTGTTCTTTACAAGGTGCATTCAGAATGAATTCATAAGCCTCTTGTAACCTCCCAGCACGACCTAGAAGATCGACCATGGCTGCATAGTGTTGTCCTCTAGGATGGATTCCATAATCTCTCTTCATTGACAAGAAATAATCCCAAGCCTCATCAATTAATCCTCCATGACTACAAGCAGAAAGGGCAGCAAGGAAAGTAACATAATTTGGTCTAAAACCTTCATCTTTCATTTTATGAAATGCTTCTAAAACCTCTTTAACTCTTCCATGCTGGCCGTACCCATATATTAGCGAAGTCCAGGTAACAACATTCCTCTCTAATGATTTATTAAAGACCTTATGCCCATCATTCAGATTGCTACATTTGAAGTACATATCTATGAGAGCACTATTGATTACAACATTTTCTTTTAGATGGCACTTTATCATGATGCCATGGGCTTTCTTACCATGCTCCAATGTTGCCAAAGCAGCACAAGCTCTAAAAGCTGATGCAAAGGTATATTGATCTGGTGTCAAACCATTTTGTCTCATCTTATAATAAAGACTAAGGCCTATTTCCTCAAGTCCCTTTTGCACATATCCAGTGATCATTGCATTCCATGAAATCAAGCTTTTATCCATCAAATTATCAAAGAACACTTGTGCAGCCTTTAAATTTCCAGATTTTGCATACAAAATCAACAACTTGTTTTTCAAATATTCATTAGCAACATACCCAACAACAACCATTTGCGCGTGAATTCGTCTCGCCATCCTATACTGTTTCCTGAATATACATTCTTGCAACAAAAGAGCATAGGTCCCATGCTCCACCTTTGACCCTGTACTCCATAATAGCCCAACAGCTTCACTCATTCTCCCCGAAAAACAAAGACCCTTCACTGTTTTCTCGAATTGAAACAACTTTTCAACCTGAAAGCTGGCAATACCTAACCAGTGATAATCCCATTCCATCAACCGAATATAGAAGCTCAGTCAAAACCCCACTACATTCCATTTTTTAAACTAATAACATAAAAATCAAATACTAATATAGGTGATCATCATCAACGAAACTGAACTCAGGATTCCATTAACATAGCAACTATATCAACAATACAAAACAACTAAAATTCAAACAGACTCACAAAGGTAAATGTGTCATTTTTTACAAAAAAACAGAGTGTTATCAAAAACCCAAATCAGAAATCAAGGGAAAAGAATAAAAAGATGATGAAAACAACCTGCCATCATTGCTTTCAGACTGGATACGGCGGAGAAGGGTGGTGGTTTTACCAGCGAACATGGGGCCAACAATGACATGAATCTCACCAGAAGAAGGAGAAAGATTGGGAGATGATTTACAGTGAAGAGATCGATTTCGAATAGGGAAAATTGAAAGCAAACGAGGAGGAGGAGGACAAGGATTAATGGGCAGATGAAAAAAGTTTGAATTTTTGAAAGTTTTGAGATTTGATAAAAGTTTAGATTTTGAGGCTAAATTAGAGAAGAAAAAGAGATGAGAAGAAGAAGAAGGTGAAATTGAACACTTCATTTTATAAATACTTGTTAGTGTTAACATTTGAGAGAAAATTATATATATATATATATATATATATATATATAAGGGTTTTGATTACTAGAAGAGGTACAAGAGAATTTTTGACATGGGTTTTCTTTTGCTGAATTTAGGGTTTAAGGTTTCTGAGACAAAATAGAAACTGAGAGAGAGAGAGAGAGAGAGTGAGAGAGGTTTAAGGTTTGGAGCAGACAAGACAAAGTCCAAGTTTTCTGTTTGTTGTCTACAAAGTGTTTCATGTGAGTTCCTTACAGAGAAGATGATCTTGAGTTCTTGACCCTCCATCTCTTGTTTATTTATCTTATCCCCTTTGCTGTTTAGTGTATTAAAAAAAAATTTAATTATCTATGAACAAGTTATTGGTAATTTTCATAATTTAATTTTTTTAACTAAAAAACAAATAATTTTAAGTTTCAACCTAACTGAAAAAATAGAATTATAAGGGTCTATTTGGTCGGAGGTAATGAATTTTGTAATGTAATACTCATTATATTTCATGATTCATTACCATATTTGGTAGATTTTTTTTTTTTTTTGTTCTAGCATAATGGAGATTACATAAAGAATCTCATTACCTTCAAAGCTGTATTTGACAATCCGTAAAAAATAGGTATATTCCTCATTACAATACATCTTTTTTTTCTTATTTTCTAACCTGATAGTTATCTCTTCTACTTTTCAATGTCAAGAAAATTTTTTTTAATAATTATTTAAATTATTATTATAATAATTTAAATAAATTATAATAATAATTTAAATAATAATTAAAAATTATTTGAGTAAATTTTATTATTTTTATTGAAAATTTATTTAATAATTTAAATTTAATTTTTTAATATTAGGTATTGATATTATTATATTATATTATATTATATTATATTAATAATAAATAAATTATAAATTTAAAAGTTGAAGATAAAATTTTTTTAAAAAATTATTACATTACATGAAAATAGTATAATCAAGTATAAAAATGTAATACTCATTACATTACATTTGTTTTAAAGCTCCTCTAACCAAACATGGTAATAAAATTATAAATACATTCTATTTCATTGCATTTTCAATTCCATTACTTTACTCATTACATTTCATTCTATTACCACCAACAAAGCAATGCCCAAGAGTGTAAATTTAAGAGTGTAATCAAGCCGAGTGGAGTTGATACGATACCAAATTTGAGTTTAGCTCGACTCAATTATTATTGAGTCAATTTCGATTTTTTTTTTAAATCGATTCCGAGTAGCTTACGAGTCGGTTTAACTCGGTTATACCTCTAAAAGTATAATAAAGTGAAAAGTCCCTAGAGGGGGGGGTGAATAGGGTAATAAAAATTAATGGAGATATGGAAGAGAATGGGTATGAGTCAATTTTCGGATTTGCTTAAGAAAACAGAAAATAGATAAAGAAAACAAACCACAATACAAGTAATTTAAGGAGTTCGGATTATCAACAATCCTACGTCTCCATCCAACTTATCCCCAAGTTAGGATTTTCAACACCCTCACCAATCTTATTACAGATTTGTGTTACAACAAGATGAGTTTTTGTGGCTCAACTCAAACCAAACAACAAGAGTGTTTTTCTTGGCTCAACACAAAACCAACTACAAGAGTTTTTTAAGGCTCAACTCAAAACCTTCACAAACAATGTGTTTTTGATGTGGCTCAACACAAACTAACAAGAGATAGCACCTCACTACCCACTTCTTTAATGCCCAAAGAAAGAGTACCTATCTCTACACATAAACCCAACTCTCAAAAGTGTCTAATTACAAAGAATAAGAATAAAGAATTTTAATTCTTGAATTTTTGTTTCTCAATTTGATAAGTGCAAGAGCTCAACATATTTTTGATGCTCCAATGCCTCTATTTATAGGCAAGAAATCAGAAGTGGTTGTTTTCAATCAACCAAGAAATTCAAACTTGGTTGGTAAGCTCCATTCTTCAAGGCTGCCAGCTTGTTTGATAATTGTAGCATGTCTGCTTCACAATTCAATATCTCCAGCTCTGATTGTTGAAACATTATCATTCTTTTTTTTAAAAAAAATAGACATCCAAACCTTTCCAACAATATATTAACATTTTTCTGAAGCTTTTTATATTTTATACAATAATTCAAACAATAGGCGCCTAATGCATGTGATTTTCAGCTGGAATAGTCTGCATTCAAAAGTCAATATCTCCTTGTAGAAACTTCAAAATGCTCCACCATTTTCTGAATTGAAAAGTAGACTTCCAGGGATACAACTCCATTAAATATCAAATTCAGATAATATTTCTAAAAGGTTTGGTATAAGTTTGAATACAGCCTATATGTACAGTCCCTTGTCTGCTAGTATGACCATAAATCACTAAAAAATTTATAACTTAATTTTTTTAACTCCAAAAATTCAAATAAAAACTTTTCTGAATACTAGACATATTTGGATTTCAATCCATATATAATTTATAATATGATTATAGCCCAATTAGTGCAGTTAATCCATTTAATTTAGCCCTTCCGCACATTTAGTTTTCCTTAAGTTCTAAACTTCCAATATACCATGTCCAATGTGCATAATTTGTAGTATTAGTTAGCCCATGATATATTTTATCTTTTTGCTACATGTCTTTAATAATTAACTCAAAAACTCTCACCGATTTACCTAAGTG
>CATIWO010354681.1:0-13533 GCA_949673435.1 Macaranga tanarius | reverse complement strand
TTAACTCCAAAACTTAACGTACAATTATATCCCTTTACAAAAATGCACATATTATCTTATATGCAAATCCTAAAACTCTACTAAATATATCACAAAAATATAATGCATATACAGTGCATATAAAAATGCAGGTGTTACACTAGGTACATAGGAAAAGTAAAAGTATGAAAGGATGTCAAAGATACATATGATTGAGTTGCAAATAGATGTCATCAGGAGATTAAATTTAATAAGTAAACTTGGAGTTTATGTGAATCCTTACTTCTCAAAGAAAAAGAAAAGTTAAAGCGGGAATGTGACAACATCCAAATTTTAAAGTAAATAGGGAAGGAGTTTAAGTCTCCGACATAGAGAATAAAGATATAAAATACTTTAATGAGATCTAATACGAGACTTATATTGGAAATTTTGATAATAATATTTAATAAGAAAGGCATGAGGAAATACAAGTGGTTACTAGAATACATGAGAACTCCTAGGGAATGATATAACATTAAGTGTATACGGTACTAAGAGTTAGAGATTCTATGTCTGGGACATGGTAGGTTTGGTAGATGTATATAGTCGACGCCTGAGGCCGAATGCACATACTACCATATAGGTGCAAATCCATTTCTGGGACATGGTAGGGTTGGTAAGTGTGTACAGTTGTTGCCTAGGGCCGGATACACATGTCACCATATAGATGTAAGATGGTAAATATGTATGGCCGATGCCTGAGGCCGGATACATATGTTACTATATAGATGTAAGATGGTAAATATTTATAGTCGATGCCTGGGGCCAGATACACATGTTACTATATTGATGAAGTTGGTAAGTGTCTAGCTGTTGCCAGGGGCCGGGTACTTATTACTTTATAAACATAAGTTGGGAGTATGCATAGCCGATGCCAGGGGCCGGATGCATATTTTTCCATGTAGATGTAAGATCACATCTGAAAATATATGTAAAGTTGTTGCCTGGGGCCAAATACATATATCAATTTAGATTGTCATTTGAGTTATTAATGGCTTAAGTGCTGATCACACTTAAGCAGCATTACAGTTGTCATTGCATACTGAATTATTTCGTTTAATGAATGATCAGTAAAGTTTAAATTACATTATGGTTGAGATCATGGGTAAGTGGATAGTGTACTTTGATGATGCTCTTATTATGAGCTTGAATATGATGCTATATATGAATTTATCAGAGTGTGTTTAATTAATTTTATTTAATGATAGAGCCTCTAGTATACTATTTAAAATAGAAGAAGATTTTGATGAATGATTTAATAGAGTGCCTAAATGCTTTCATTTTTGAATACTAGATTTATTTGAATATTTATAAATTATTTTAAATTTCTTTTGTTTATTATTGCTTTACTTATTGGATAGTGGATTAAGAGATTTCTTATGGTAGAATTCCAAAGTTATTACTATTCACATATGGTAATTACTCACTGAGTAACTTACAAAATTACTCACACTCTTTTATTTGAAATTTTCAGCATAGGTGTTTAGTATCTGCTTAGCTAGCAGTTGAGAGATGCCAGTGCAGTGGACCACGACGACCTATAAGACGGATGGGATGGAGATCTTTATAAGTTGAAAGAGAGTTATTAAAAACCTGTTATTTTTTTTTATTTTGAAACCAATTGTATAACAACTAGTACCTACAAATTTATATTAAAATGTTGATGTATGGTGTAGTGGCACCAAAGTAATTATATGAATGTAAACATATATTATTGTACTATGGTAATTCAATTGCCATCAAATAAGTTTTTATATTTTAAAGATATAAAGATTTTGGATTATTCATAATTATTAAATTAGTGTTTCCACTTTATAATAATTGTTGTTAAGAGGTTCATAAGTTTAGGTAAAATCTTTTTTATAGTTATTTCTATTAGTTGAGTATACCAGTAGAAGTAATGATATATAGGTATGGGTGTTACATGCTATAAGTAGGATTTTCTTTACCCCACGTAGAGGAAATTTTGAATTTTCCACTTAGAGGGTATTTCACATAACTGTTAAAGGAGATTTGATAGTTGTTTAGTTCCCAACAACTATAAAATAGTATATAGTTAGTATTTTTAAATGGTAGCTGATAGTGTTGGAACACCTATCAGTTCATGTTCATACTGACTCTAATTTGGAGTTTTTCATGAACAACTCTAAATAATTCAAATAAAATTACTTAATTATCCTTATTTATTTAAATATAATTACTTAAATGTCTATATCTATTAATTAAATTAATGGCTATATTGTTATATATTAATTTCTTCCCTCTATACTTTTTTAATTAATTTTTTTTTATTTCTTTCATTTTTATTAATTAATTTTTTTTATTTTTTTCATATTTATTAATTAATTTTTTTGAACAATTATTTTTAAAGATGTACAAATTTATTATATATATATATATATATATATATATATATATAACTACCACCTAACCTAAGAACAACAATTGCAGATCCTATCTGCAATCCAAACCTTTGAAGATGGTACTTCTTTTCTTGATGATTTAGGTAACCCAGTACAGGATGTTGTGTCTACCATAATCTTGACAATTTCCTTATATTTTATAGGAGATCCGAGCCATCTCAAAGACAAAAATGTTGAACTTCTTAGCAACCTCAGATGCAGGAAGGTCAATGATTTCCAAACATATAAAAATACCTTCCTGACCAGAATCATGCTTATAGAAGACTCTAATTGTAACGCCCTCATCAAAATCATCTCCATTAGTATATATAACTAACTAATTAATGATATTAAGAGTCTAGCTTCTAGAATCAGAAAGAATCTCTTAACAATTAACATTTAAAACTTTCTTAATACTCGTTATATATAAAATTTATATATAAATATTTTAGTGCCACTACACCATAAATACATCTCTTTATACATCTCAAGTTCGACATATTATTACATAATAATTCTTAGTATCATTCTCTAATACTTCTAAAAATTTCCATCTTAGCCATCTTCTTTATCGGCGTGATCCACTGCACGGTCATCTCTCAGCTGCTAGCTAAGCAGATATTAAATGCCTATATTGAAAATTTTAAAACAAAAGAGTGTGAGTAATTTCGTATGAAAATTACCCAGTGAGGAAATAAAAACATAATTGAAACTTTATCATGAGAAAAATCTCTTTTACAATAATTCCATTAATTATAAACAACTGCATTTGAAACATCTTTCCATATTTAAATAATTCAATATTCAAATTATAATTTCAGAAAAACACTTTCTTAAATCATCGTCATAGCAATTCTCTTTTCTTTTATAAAGGCAATAGAGGCTCAAAATCACACCATTTCATAAATAAGTTTACTAAATAAATTGAATCAAATTGCCATAAGCCTTTATTTTCCTAATCTCAACCATAAATGAATCTTCCCTATTTCAGGGAGTATATTAAAAGCCCAAATAAAATTAAATAAGCTCACTTAGAGAAAATACCTAAATTATCATCACCAAGCCCATAATAAGAGCATCGTCAAAGTACACAAAATCCATGATACCGTAGTCTCCAGCATACTCTGATTCAGAATCTACTAAATTTCACAACATATGAATCAGTACACAACTGACTACGATGATGCTGTTTAAGTATGATCAACACTTAACCAATGATAACTCGAGCGTTACGCTTACTTGGATATATGTATCTAGTCCCAGACATCAGCTATACACATATCTCGAATATAATATGTACCCGGCCCTTGGCAACGGCTATGCATACTCCCAACTTATAACAAGAGTAACATGTACCCGGGCCCTGGCAACGGCCATACACTTGCAATTGTAAATTCGTAAGATAATATATGCATTCGGCCCCAGACAATGGTTATGTACACTTACAATATGTATCCGGCCCCAGGCATCAGATACACCTATATATAGTAATATATGTATCCGGCCCCAGGCAACGACTATACATATGAACCATCTCGCATTTCTAAGGTAACATGTGCATTCGGCCCCATGCAACGACAATACACATTTACCAATCACATCTACATGGTAACAAGTGTGTCCGGCCCCAGGCTGCGGCTATGCACGCTTACCGTACATACCATGTCCCTAACATGGATTTACACATAAAAATGTAGTATGTGTATTCGGTCCTAGGCTTTGACTATACACAACTACCCAATTCTACTATGCCTTATACATGGGATCTCTAACTCTTAGTGCCATACACACTTAAGACTATAATTGTAACTAAAACTTTGAAGCCCCAAACGGAGGCCCAAATGATCGAATTTGAACATCAAAATGGAGTTCGTTGAGTTCCCTCAAAAAAATCCATATAGATCTCTAAGTCAGCTTTGATTTGATATATTACGGGCCCCGTGACTCATCCGATGCCGATAGTTAGGTCCTCCTTAACCAACGTTGCGCCTCTTGACCATCCAAATTTAACTATTCATCAATTATCAAGCTTGTATAATATTCACATTCATTATAAAGGCATAATTCTGCCATTTGATGTTCTAGTACATTATTCCAGTGTTCGGTTCAATATAATATCTGAAAAATTGAAGTTCACAGTCAAACGGGACACAAAACAGGACACAGGTGCGTGCTTGAGCCAGAGAGGCGCATGCCTCTCCCACAGAGGTGTGTGCCTCTGTGCATAGGCACATGCCTCTTCTACAGGGGCGCTAGCCTCTGTACAAAGGCGCCGGCCTCTGCACAGGGGTGCCGGCCTCTTTGTTGCACATATACACGCCTGTTTGATCAGACGTACGCCTCTACGATTCTAGAACAAGAACTTCAGAGGGAATTTTATAGAAAACTTGACCCAAAACTCAATTTTTCAACACCAATCGTTCATATATCATGCATATAACTTCAAAACACTACCAAGCACACTAGAAACTACTAAAATCATTCCAATTCGACATTTAAATTTTCAAACCCTAGGTTTTCATATTATTTCCAAAATAAACATAAATACATAGTTTGACTTTGAAGCCACTCACTAATTTCTCTAGCTAGATTTATTGTTTTCCTTATTGAAATTCAAATTCTCCTTTTTCAAAGCTTCTTCTCCTCTTCTTTTCTTCTTTCTCTTTCCTTTTTCTTCTCTTCCATTTCGTTTCTTCCTTCTGCAGAAGCCAACTTTCTTTTCTTTTCTCCCTTCTTTCATTTTGGTCCTTCTTCTTTCTTTTCTTCATCCACAAATCCTCCTACTTTCTTTCTTTCACTTAAGTCCGTATTTTCTTTTACAATTACATCCTTCCAAATTTTTACTTAATACAATTCTTTTATTCTCAATAATAAAATGATAATAATTACTCGAAGTAATCTTAATTTAATCTCATCAAATTAAATATACTTAATTATTATTAACTTAATTTAATCCGGTTTAAGGACACAGATGTTATAATTTTTCCCTCTAATAAGAATTTCATCCTCAAAATTTGGGAATACTCGTTATGTTATTTACTAATAATCTTTTTCTTTACTAAACATCCCAAAAATAATTCTATTCTTCAGAATTTTCTGCATTACAATTTAATTTAACAATTTCCTCATTTATAATACTAATCACATCCATGTCTCTTACTAATAGCCACTATCGGTAAATTAACCTTTATATCTTATGATAAATAAATTCTTAAATCGTGAACCTCAAGATCACGATTACACTTCATAGAATTCATCTTATAACGATGTGATTAATGTCACTTTGGAACCACGATAATAGAATCACAAGAATTAAAATTTTAAAACTCAATAATATTGCCAAGAAAGATTTACACACATTATCGTATGCTAAATAAATAGTTAGCATTACCCTGTTATTATATCACTAGAGATAAACTTTTATATAACTCAAACATTTGCTATTTGAAATTAAATTTCAAGCATTCAGATAACCTTCCAGTACCACGATCCTAAGCTGTGGAATAAACATTGGAGTTTTATAAAATTATTCACTTTTTTTTTCATTTTACGATACTGGTATTTCTTATATAGAGCCAAATTATATTCCTGCCCATTTCTTATAAAAGCCATCCCTAGGAAAAATATGTATCCGGCCCCAGGCAACAGATATATATAAAAATATTCACCTCTGTGAATACTGGCTAAATGGAAACTGTTCCATATGATTTCTTACCAATAGTGACTTTGGCTAAATTGACAATCATAATCAACGTAAACAGTTTGTTATATTTATTCCTTCCCTACTCATTAGCTGCAAACCTTTTAGTTTGTTGAGCACTACCGGCAATACTAGCTCTATGAGCACAAGTCCTTTTTGAGATGGTCCCACATCTGCACTTGCTTTATTTTACACTCTATTGGGGTTTGGGGGTCTACTTTCCCTCACAGAGTGTAAAGCACTTGATTATAGCAATGATTGCTCCACGAATACCCTCTCAGGATAGTCACGAGCATAGTGCCCTATCTCACTACATGATAACATCTCACTCTTGTACGTCTACTATAATTTCCTGTATGATGACTTTTACATTCATTACACCATGACGTTCCTTGTATTTTTCTAATATCTACTTGTCCTGGTGGTTCCATCGATTGTCTTATCAACACTTGACTCCCTTGAGATTTTCCATATCCATCACTTTGAACATTTCCTTCTGAACTAGAAGAAAAATTCATTTTCTTATTCTCATTCCCAAATTGCTTGCTCGTCCCCTTTCGTTGCTCAGTTTCCTCTAACTCTTCATCCAATATTTTTTGTTCCATGGCTTTCTCAACCCAACCTCTAAAGATTGTGCCAACATAAAGATTCAGCTTCCCTTTCAGGGACACATGCAACTCACCTTGAAATTTATCACTTTTGACTTCCTCCATGGGGTAGATATCCTTTGTATATTGGTATAGCTCCTTAAATTTATCTGTATAATCCCTGACGGACATCGATCCTTGTACCAGATTCACAAATGCAGCTTTCCTTTACTTCTGGAAAGTCTCCATTAAATACTCTCTACCAAACTCTTCCTTGAAGAGATGCCATGAAAAGGCTTCTCCATAAAGATTTCTAATCCTTGTCAACCAATCTTCTGCCTTCTTGAACATAAGGCCGTATACATTGTTTACTTTCTCGAAATCGCTAAGTTGTAATGTGTTGAAGGCCTTTTTCACTATTTTGACCCACTTATCCACTTGTCCCGGGTCTAGTGTTCTGTGGAAATTGTAAGCCCCACACTTCTTCACATACTCGATAATATCCCCCGGCTTCCTATACCTCTCACACTCTGCCATCACCATTGCCATTATTCTCGCCAATTCGGTAGCATCTATATGTACTACCAGATCTACCGGCTGGTTCGGCACATTTACAGGTATTTCTGGTGGTGGTGCTTGATACACATTCCTTGCTCTCCTAGGTATGTGCTCAATGATTGATCTGGAGGCAGCTGACATAGAACTTCCTTGCAAATTGCCAGTGCAAATATTCAGTATATCATCTCTCTCGTTGCCAACAGATCTGACGATGGAGATAATTCTTGCAGAAGTGCTCGACCCCTAGTCAAGATGTTAGCTAACTCAACTAGCCTCACTCTACCACTTTGAACTTCATGTCCTCTGCCTCTACCTCTACGTCTACCATGATTTCCAACTAATCCACCTCTAGTTCTTGCCATTTTCTGAAAATGAAATCATAATACTTCAGTAATTCGCATCATTACTAAATACATAATGTATTCCACATTTAATATCCACCAACTCAATATTTCTTAGTACCTACAACATATAATACAACCTTTCTTAGTGTCTACAGAACCTAATAACCTAGGCTCTGATACCAAATTGTAATGCCCTTACCAAAATCATCTCCATTAGTATATATAACTAACTAATTAATGATATTAACATTCTAGCTTCTAGAATCAGAAAGAATCTCTTAACAATTAATATTTAAAATTTTCTTAATACTCGTTATATACAAAATTTATATATAAATACTTTAGTACCATTACACTATAAATACATCTCTTTATACATCTCAAGTTCGACATATTATTACATAATAATTTTTAATATCATTCTCTAATACTTCTAGAAATCTCCATCTTAGCCATCTTCTTTATCGGCGTGATCTACTGTACGGTCATCTCTCAGTTGCTAGCTAAGCAAATATTAAATGCCTGTACTAAAAATTTTAAAATAAAATAGTGTGAGTAATTTCGTACAGAAATTACCCAGTAAGGAAATAAAAACATAATTAAAACTTTATCATGAGAAAAATCTCTTTTACAATATTTCTATTAATTATAAACAACTGCATTTGAAACATCTTTCCATATTTAAATAATTCAATATTCGAATTATAATTTTAGAAAAACACTTTCTTAAATCATTGCCATAGCAATTCCCTTTTCTTTTATAAAAGCAATAGAGGCTCAAAATCATACTATTTTATAAATAAGTTTACTAAATAAATTGAATCAACTTGTCATATGCCTTTATTTTCCTAATCTCAACCATAAATGAATCTTCCCTATTTCAGGAAGTATATTAAAAGCCCAAATAAAATTAAATAAGCTCACTTGGAGAAAACACCTAAATCATCATCACCAAGCCCATAATAAGAGCATCGTCAAAGTACAAAAAATCCATGATACCGTAGTCTCCAGCATACTCCAATTCACAATCTACTAATTTTCATAACATATGAATCAGTACACAACTGACTACGATGATGTTGCTTAAGTGTGATCAACACTTAACCAATGATAACTAGAGCGTTGCGCTCACTTGGATATATGTATCTAGTCCCAGACATTAGCTATACACATATCTCGAATATAATATACACTCGGCCCTTGGCAACGACTATGCATACTCTCAACTTGTAATAGGAGTAATGTGTACCCGACCCCTGGCAATGGCCATACACTTACCATCGTAAATTCGTAAGATAATATATGCATCCGGCCCCAGACAACGGTTATACATACTTATAATATGTATCCAGCCCCAGGCATCAGATATACCTATATATAGTAACATATGTATCTAGCCTCAGGCAACGACTATACATATAAACCATCTCGCATTTCTAAGCTAACATGTGTATTCGGCCCTATGCAACGACTATACATATTTACTAATCACATCTACATGGTAACAAGTGTGTCTGGCCCCAGGCTGCGGCTACGCACACTTACCGTACCTACTATGTCCCTAACATGGATTTACACCTAAAAAGTTAGTATGTGTATTCGGCCTTAGGCTTCGACTATACACAACTATCCAATTCTGCCATGCCTCATACATGGGATCTCTAACTCTTAGTGCCATACACACTTAAGACTATAATTGTAACTAATACTTTGAAGCCCCAAACGGAGGCTCAAATGATCGAATTTGAACATCAAAATGGAGTTTGTCGAGTTCCCTTGATGCAGGCCATATAGATCTCTGAGTCAGCTTTAATTTGATATATTACGGGCCCCGTTACTCATCCGATGCCGATAGTTAGGTCCTCCTTTAGCAACTTTGCGCCTCTCTACCATCCAAATTCGACTGTTCATCAATTATCAATCTTATATAATATTCATATTCATTGTAAATGCATAATTCTGCCATTTGATGTTCTAGTACATTATTCCAGTGTTCGGTTTAAGATAACATCCGAAAAATTAAAGTTCACAGTCGAACGGGTCACAAAATAGGATACAGAGGCGTGTGCTTGAGCCACAGAGGTGTATGCCTCTGTGCAGAGGTGCATGCCTCAGCTGCAGAGGCACATGCCTCTTCCACAGGGGTGCCAGCCTCTGCACAGGGGTGCCCGCCTCTTTGTTGCGCAGATGCACGCCTGTTCGATTAGGCGTACGCCTCTATAGTTCTGGAACATGAACTTTAGAGGGAATTTTACAGAAAACTTGACCTAAAACTTAATTTTTCAACACCAATCGTTCATATATCATGCATATAACTTCAAAACACTACCAAACACACTAGAAACTATCAAAATCATTCCAATTCGACATTTAAATTTTCAAACCCTAGGTTTTCATATTATTTCCAAAATAAACATAAATACATAGTTTGAATTTGAAGCCACTCACTGATTTCTCCAGCTAGATTTGTTGTTTTCCTTGCTGAAATTCGAATTCTCCTTCTTCAGAGCTTCCTCTCCTCTTCTTTTCTTCTTTCTCTTCCCTTCTCCTTCTCTTCCATTTCTTTTCTTCCTTATGCAGAAGCCAACTTTCTTTTCTTTTCTCCCTTCTTCTATTTTGGTCCTTCTTCTTTCTTTTCTTCATCCACAAATCCTCCTACTTTCTTTCTTTCACTTAAGTCCTTATTTTCTTTTACAATCACATCCTTCTAAACTTTTACTTAATACAATTCCTTTATTCTCAATAATAAAATGATAATAATTACTCGGAGTAATCTTAATTTAATCTCATCAAATTAAATATACTTAATTATTATTAACTTAATTTAATCTGGTTCAAAGACACATATGTTACACTAATATTCTTTTGTTCTAAATATTTTAAAAAATTACTACAAATATATTATTATATAATTTTATTATATTTAATTATATTATTTTTAATAAATATAAAATATTTTTTAAAATTAATATGTATAATTAAATACAATTGAACATATAGATGATTAAATAATAATGAATGCAAAATTTAAAAATTCTAAAATTATCATTAAACATATAAACAACAACAATTATAAGTAGTTTTACCAAATACTTAAATTAATAAGCTACCAACTACCAACTAAACATTATTAGTTATCAGGTATTAGCTAATAACTACAAGCTATCAGCAATTGTTTAGTAAAGCAGGTTTTTAGACTGCAACTAAATAAAACCTTATTAAAGCTGGATAAGAAGTGTTTTTTTTTTTTTTTGGTTGTCGCTGGCTAATTTATATAAAATCTCCTGTCACGAACTTTACTTAGAAGTAGGGGTGTAAACGAGCCGAGCCGAGCCGAGCTTTGGCTAGCTCGAACTTGATTCATTTATAAACGAGCCGAGCTCATTATGCCGCATAGTGTTCGCGAGCTGTTCACGAGCTTAAATGAACCTAAATAAGCTAAAAAAAAATTCTAAAAATATAATGTATAAATTTAAATTATTCATTAAAAAATTTAAAATAAATTATTTACTAAATAAGTTATTATAAAATTATAATTTTTTTATAATAATATATTTTTAAAATATTTAAATGAATAAAAATTTATATATTATATATTTAAAATTAAATTATTAATACATTAAAATTACGAGCCGGCTCGCGAGCTTTTATTCGAGCTTGTTTACAAGCTTCACGAGCCGAGCTTTGCATAGTTTGAGCTCGACTCATTTATTAAATGAGCTTCAATATATAAGCTCAAACGAGTCGAACACCGAGCCGCTCGCGAGCGGCTCGGATCAGTTACACCCCTACTTAGAAGGCACATGTCATAGACAAAAGGATTTTCCCATGTCTTGAATTGTGCACTACCTTTACCTCTATATGTTATAGATTCAACAAAAGATAGAAAATACAAAAACAACAATACCATTTCAAGCTATTGTAATTTTTTTTTTTATTAAATTTGGTTTTTCATTCAACCGAATTAGAAATTTCAGTAAAATACAAATTGAAAATAACTCTAATATTTATAAAGGATATTTCCCCTTCAAAGATAATTAAAGAAAAATAAATGGTAATCTCAGGGGTGTGCGTGGTTTTCGAGATAACCGAACCGCAACCCTAACCTACCCAATTTAGTTCGGTTCGGTTTGATTTTTCAGCATTTTCGTTTTTACACCGAACCGAACCAAAATTTGGTTTGGTTCAATTCGGTTTTGTATATAAAAAATTCGGTTAACTGAATTAACCGAACCAACTGAATTTTTATTTTTTATTTTTATATATTTCAAAAAAATTTAAAAATATATAATAATTTAATATAAAAATACAAAAACAATTAATAATTGTAAAAATTTTGGTTCAATTTTTATGATCAAAATTTCAGTTTAATTCGATTCGATTTTCAATTAACTCAATTCGGTCAGAAAAACCCTCCGAAACTGACCGAACCGACCGATTGCACAGCCCTAGATAATCTTTTGTTAAAGCATATTTAGAGTTAAAGAAAAATAACTCTAAATAGCTATGGTAATGTTTTTTTTTTTATCGGAGCTATGGTAATCTTTTGTTCCCATAATAAATTAAACTCATCATCGCAGTGTCTTGACAATGTTCCTACATTATCCATTTATCTAACCTAACATTGCTCAATAAATAAGGTTTATCATACATTAAATTGTACTTAATGTCTTGTCGTCTTCAATGTACTTCCCAACATCACACGTTACTAGTACCATAACTTTGCTCTCTGATTACACACACTTTACTGTTCACAAAATATAATTTATCTATGGATAATAATTTATGTCTTTTACAGAGATATGAATAGTATTGTCTATCACTCTTGAAAATCTTAAATTGTTCATCACTCAATTCAAACGTCCATTGCTAATGAGGCAAACAAGTAATTTTCAAAAGTAAAATTTTATCTTTATTAAGTAAGAGACATTACTATTTATGTTTCTCTAAGAGACGTGTATTATTACCCTTTATTTAATTACCACCATTTGTTGGTTGAAGCAATAACAAATTTGAATTCTCATGATAATGTCTCAAGTTAATCGAAAGTTTTATCTCTTTTTTTTTGGTCTAAACCACTTGTATTTAGAGCTCATTGTACTCTGACTAATTCAGTTCGACCCGAGTAGGACTACAAGGACATCAAAAGTCTCCTAACAACTATTTAATTAATGTGACTTCATTTACTAGTACTCGAATTCAAGACCTTAGCTTAAACACAAACAGCTTTTTACCAGCTGATCCCAATCGGTTGTTGATAAAGTTTTATCTTTTTTTAATACATTATAGTCATATGATTATCGAATACTGAGAATATCAATATAATCAGGAATATATATCACTGCCGATGCACAAAGTTAGCAACTATTCTTAGATAAACAACAAACAACTTTCCTCCGCATCTCCCGATATGGAAACTTCTCTTTTTTCTTTCTTTGTTCATCTTATCTTCTTCTCTTTTAACTTAAACAGACCTGTATTGCATTTCCCATCAAGACTCTTCTTAGCCAGATCTCATTGTTTTGTCTGAAAGACAGTTTTTAGCGTCATCATCAACAACATGGGCCGTGGAAAAATTGAGATCAAGAGGATTGAAAACCCTACTAACAGGCAGGTCACTTATTCCAAGAGAAGAAATGGTATTTTCAAGAAAGCTCAAGAACTCACTGTTCTTTGTGATGCTAAGGTCTCCCTTATCATGCTTTCTAATACTGGAAAGTTCCATGAGTACATTAGCCCTACCACAACGTATGTATACATATCAACTCTTCTGCTTTTTACCCTTTTTCTACTGTGTATTTTAAATTCACAAAACCCTAGAATATGCAAAGATGAGGGAAATATATCTTATATGGTTTATGGGTTATGCTCTGATGAACTGCAGGACAAAGAAGATTTTTGATCAATATCAGAGGACTTCAGGA
>CATIWO010354673.1:0-11010 GCA_949673435.1 Macaranga tanarius | reverse complement strand
TGAAAATATAACCTTAAATGATTTCTGTGATTAAAGTGCTATAAGTATTTATAAGACATTTGGAGATTTAAAATGTTTTTATCATCTGGCTATATGCTTCCTTATTGTTGATTATTTTCATTGGGCATAGAGTAGTCTTGTCAAAAGATCTTTCATGTTTGTTTGAAGTCACTGGCTCACTGCACTACGCAAGGAACTCTTGTGATCTGGGGCTCATGATTATACTCTGTTTTGGTGTAGCAATCATGCTTCCTTATATTCTTTGTAACTGGAGTTTGTTTTCTCTATTGGTCTGTTTATTCTGAGTGTTTCATTGGTCCTAATTTCCTCAATTTGTTGTTGTGTTAAATATCACTTACCAGATAGTTTATTAATGAGTTACCACATTCATGTCTGATAAAGTGCAATACAATTAACATAAATGTATATATTTTTCGCTTTCTGAATTTGTTCTATAATGACATGGAGTACATGGATTCAAACCACAAAAACACTCTACTTGCATGTGTGAGGAGAAGGCTGCCCATATCTAACCCTCCCTAGAGTGCCAAATAAGTGAGAACTGTGTTTTTGGAATCTTAAAAGATTTATTTCTAAACTTTTTCCCATTATCTTTATTTGACTGATGTTGGTTACTGTTTGAATTTAGGTTCTGTCCGAGCTGCAAGAAGCACTGTCAAGCCAGCAAAAAATTAGATCTGTGGAGACTGCCGGAGATAATAGTCATTCATTTGAAGAGATTCTCTTATACTCGATTTATGAAGAACAAGCTTGAGGCTTATGTTGACTTCCCTGTTGATGATCTTGATTTGTCAGCCTATATTTCCTACAAGAATGGTCAAATATCTCATCGTTATATGCTTTATGCTATCAGTAATCACTATGGAAGCATGGGAGGAGGTCATTACACTGCATTTGTCCATGTAAGTAGTGTTTCTCACATTTTTCCAATCAGTTATACCTTGTATTTCCTTGATTTTCATAAGTCTTGTTATTGTAGGCTTCACTTTTCTAGCGTTCCAAAATACACATGCACGTGTGTGTGCTGTTCAAATGTGCAGAGACAGTTGCACTGGGAAGATCTTCTCTAAGGAGTTATCATTTTTTGCTTGCATCATATAAATTTAGGATCATGTGTCATTGATGCTTGTAGCGAGAATAGTTGCCACAAGCAATATAGCTATACTTAACCACTATCAAGACTAATAATTATACTGTACATATAACTGTATTAAGGGATTTCTGTTTTTAGTTACTAAGGGAAAAAATACCCTAGAGCTAAGCCCTAAAGTAATGCACTGACAATTGATGCTCCTATAAAATCCTGCATAAGAGTCTTGAGTGGAGACATGAGGAACATATAAAACATGATTCGATAAGAATGTTCGTGTGGAAAGCCAGTAAGTAGTACTCCTGCTCTTGCTGAACCATTCTTCATATCTCTCACCTAGTTCTACATCCTGTGAGTATGCACATTGCCACTATTTAGCATCTGAATACCTACTGCCTACTCCTGGAGTACCCTTAGGAATTTGCTAGTCTCATGTGAGTTTGTGGTTGCAAAATGTCCTTGCAACTGAATTATAGTATCCAACATTGGCTGCAAAACCCATAATCCACTTGCCATTTATATTTTAAATCAACCTCTCACTGTCCTATTTGTACTAGAGCTATGCCGAAAGGCACCATCAAAAATGAATTTGTGGTATTGGAGGACATGCAATTCTTTGCAGGGTTTATTATCATATAGTTAGTTTGGTTTTTATATCATTTTATGGGTGCAAGTTATGCCGAATCATTGCATATAAATATAACCATATTCAGTGGTTCAATGTTAGCTGTCTCATATTTGTTTTTGTTTTGCTTTAGCATGGGGGTGATCGGTGGTATGACTTTGATGATAGCCAAGTTCATCCAATCAGCCAGGACAAGATAAAGACTTCGGCTGCTTATGTGCTTTTCTACAGAAGAGTTGTAGAAGTTTTAACTGCGGAATAAAGTTGCCAATTGTTGAGAACCATGTAGAAGCTAGATGGTTAGTGAATTTTTAACATTTTTTCCATGAGTATTGTCTGAGAGCGTAGCATTCTTTTATTCTTGTATTATTTAGTTCAAATTTATTATAATTGCCGGCACGGATGTTTGGGAATGGGGATTATAAAGCTTAAAGTAGGTGCAGGAGATGATTGTATCATAAAAACAACTTAAGAAAGTGAAAGATACCAAAGCAAACCTTTCTTATACCTGTAACCATTAGTGAGAGAAATTTTTTTGCAAAGGGGTTGCTTTCAACCTCTAAGAAACTGTAGTTCTTGCTTACTCGTGTAATTCTTGTACAACTGTTGATTGGAAATATTGAAATTATTTGATAGGCAATTTCTTGGCTATTACTAGCAAATTAATGTATCAATAGTGTTTTCTGTTGCAGAATCCATTTCCTTTGTTTTTGTTTTTTTTTTCCTTCTATTTGGTTTTCCTCTTTCTTTCCTGTGTTCTGTTAAATATCAAATTTGGAAGCATGGCTTAGGTATCAAAATTGAGGATTCAATTGTTAATGTGAAGTTCACTGTTACAAGTTACTTGTGCATGTTTGAGATTCATAATTCTAATTGTTTCTTCCAGGATTAAGAATACAGTGTCCTTAGAAATTAATGTACAGTCAAAGGATAGCAGGTTTTTACCATTAAGTCTGCCTGGTGCGTCATTCATATGACCTTTCTTTTTTCACCAAATGAGGTAAAAATGAGGTAAAAAAAGGTCTATCAACAGCCAACAGGATCCTCTGGGTCGCCACCCGAGGTAAAATTCGGGACACTTTTACAGCAATTGGATCCTACGGAGGGAGTCCAGCAGCCATCCTCAGATATTGGGTCCGGAAACTGGGTATGGGCTTTTGAATGGCTCACCCGACCTTACGATCAGCCTCCGTTTCTATTTTGTGTTTTATTATTTTTAATTATTTAATTACATGCGAATGGTTGTTTTAATCCAAACAATTTTCAAATTTTACAATTAGGTCTAAGTTTGATTATTAGTTCATTTTTATGCAATTTGGTCCTTGATTTAGACATCCACATACTCGATAAACAACAATTCACAATAAAATAACAGCAACAAAAATTAAGAAACACAAATAAAGAAAGGGAGGGAGGAGAAACGATTACAATCCTTTACATGTAAATAATAAAATAAACAAACAAATAAATTCTAAATATTTCAAAATAATGGAATTTATCCATTATAACCTATTCTGTCATTAAAAGAAAAATTAAGTTATTGAAAAATATAAACCCTACAAAAGAAATTCCAAGAATGTTAGCAAAATAAAATAAAAGGGCAATTAGCCACAGAAGCATCGCCTCTGCAGAGCTAAGTCGTCGACTTAGTAGGTGAGACGCCTGTGTATGCAACGGTCAAATAATTTAAAGCTTAAATTCAACTTGTAGAGATGTCGCCTCTACACAGCAGAGGCGACGCCTCCACTCACAGAGGCGACGTCTCTACGAAGAGACGTCGTCTCTGTTCCTTCTGGTAGAAATTTTCAAGAAAATCACAGAATTCAATAAATACAATCAATTGCACAATTTATATCACAAGTAAATTAAAAACTATCTTAGACACATTAAAGAAATCAAAATTTACATATTGCAATCATATGAATTTTTTAAGCAATGTAAAATAAATAAAACTAATATCAAATAAAGAGAAGGGAGAAAATGTTTTCTAAAAATCGAGTTAAAAGTAATTGAGCCATCAGAATTGATTCTGAAACACCCTTTAGCTTTAGGAATTCGTGAATTCTAATCCTTTTAGTCCTTCTCTAATTGTCTCTCTCGTTTTTTTCTTTTTTTCTCTGTGTTTTTTAGCCTATCCTTCAGACCCCCTTCTCTCCAAGATTAATTCACTTATTTATAGTGGAATTAATCATCAAAAATCTCAATAAAACCCACGTCCCTCTCATTGTTTTTCTCCTATGTACATGGGAGAGGAGTTACAGAACGTGGAGGATCCCGCGTTCTGTTATTGAAGAGCATTTAATTTTTTTTTTACTCTTAATCAGGGAGGCGTCGCCTTTGCTATGTAGAGTTGACGCCTCTACGTTGTAGAGGCGTCGACTTTGCTTCATAGGGGCGACGCCTCTATGAAATAACCTCATGGGCTTGATCAAATGGGCTTGCACTTGGGCTTCTTGTTTGGGCTAAAGTTGGTTGGGCCATGGACTGATGGACTTTGGTTCCTTTTAATGGGTTTTGGATTTCTCTCAAGTAGGCCAGAATTCAATTTCCTTGCTAATTTGGGCTTATATATCATTTCATCATTAGGCTTTTACCTCGTGGGCCGGGCCAAAACCATGTGTCTACAGTTTGCCCCCCTACTTTGTAAAAATTGAAATGCAAGCAATGTAATGAGATTTATGAAAAAGTACATGCAAGCATTACAATCCATGAAAAAAAGTAGAAATATAGACAACGAAGAAAGATTTCAATCTTCGAGGTAAGATGACAAAAGATTCTGATATTTATTCCGTCAGCTTTGATGTACAAATCAAGAGCTTTCAAATTAGAAAGGAAGTTTTATGCCGTCAGCCTTGATGTTCAAAATCAAGAGGTGAGAGACTTGCTGCTAGGGTTTCCGCCCATCATCCTCTGTGTACAACCCGAGAGGTTTAACTTTGTCGTCGTCCAACTTTGGTGTTAAAAACCAAAAGGCTTCAATTTGGAGTCGCCGTCCAATCTTAGTGTCAAAAACCAAGAGGCTTAATTTAGGGTCGCCGTCCAACATTGGTGTCAAAAACTAAGAGGCTTCAATTTAGAGTCGCCGTCTAACTTTAGTGTCAAAAATCAAGAGGCTTCAATTCGGGGTCGCTGTCTAACCTTGGTGTCAAAAACTAAGAGGCTTCAATTTGGGGTCGTTGTCCGACCTTGGTGTCAAAAACCAAGAGGCTTCGATTGTGCCACCGTCTGACCTTGGTGTCCAAAACCAAGAGGCTTTAATTTGGGATTGCCGTCCAACCTTAGTGTCAAAAATCAAGAGGCTTCGATTGTGCCGCCATCCGACCTTTGTGTCAAAAACCAAGAGGCTTCGAGAAAAGGAAAACGCCTTATAATCACCTCCGGTGTCAGGCAAAAATAAATAAAAATAATTGAATTAAGCCATATAGCCACTTCGGGCGTCAGGCGAAAATAAGTGAATTGAGTTGTATAGCCGCTTCAGACGTCAGACGAAAATAGACGAGAAGAGTCGTGTAGCCACTTCGGGCATCAGGCGGAAAATAAGTGAGACGAGCTGTATAGCCACTTCGGTTGTCAGGCAAAAAGTAGTTTTCAAAACACAACTGGGTTGATGCATGTATGACTGAAATACTAAAAAACTTGTGAAGATAAGTTTAACAAATACAACTTTATGTGATGCATGTATGCATGAGGTTCAAAAATAAGTTTTGTAAAACAAGCGACTAGTCAAATGCCTCTTTTATTTAGAACTTATCTTGAGAAATTGGTTTCCTCTTCTATCATAGAATTTAAATTTGCAAATTGAGTCTATCACAGACTGCCATTGAGACCAGTATTATTGGAAATAAAAACCAAAACCCTCAATGGTTAGACCAGGACGATGATACGACAAATACCTCTTGGCTTAATTATGGTTTGTTATGATTATGCTCGATATGAAAGAAACACTCCAGCTGCCCCCCAGTAAGATTCTGCCATACTTAAAGTCTACTTGATTGCCCCCAGCTTGAAATTGCAACCAATTTTTATTTTTATATTCCCTCTTTTGCCTAGGCCGCCCTCTTTCTAAGAGTTTTCGAACTCAGATGGGTCTTTCATTTTTTTATTTCATTTATTTTTCCTCTTTTGCCTAGATTACTCCCTTTTGAGAGTTTTTAATCTAGCTGGGTGGTTACAAAATCATACTAATGGTTAACCATTATCGGTCGGCCTAACAGACAGACATCTATGCTGCTGTGATGTGCTCGTTACTCACTGCTGACTTGATACTCATGCGACTGACTATTTGATGTCTGTGTTGCCACTTTAACTACTGATCATATGAATTTACTGCTGATTCACAAAAGTCCATATCTTTCATGTCAACCATGCTTATTCTATATGACTACTCATCCGTTACACCTATGCACATTACATTATGCTTGTTATTGACCAGCCTCTTGCAAGTTTTTTAATCAACTATTTTTTAGCTCGCAAAGATTTCAGAAGGTTTGTGAAGATGGGTGTTAGAAGGAGATTTTAGTTTAGGCGAAGATAAAAAAACTTTCAATAGTTACACAAGGATTGACTTTCTCAAATATGGGTAGCATTCAGGATTTTTTCCTTATTTCTCCTCTCTCCTCTTCTTTCTCTTTTCTTTTCTCATTCTTTCATTTCATTTCTTTTCTTTTCTTTTATTTTCCTTTTCTTTTTTTTTTCTTTTCAATTTGTTTTTCTTCTTCTTGTTTTCTTATTCTTTTTTCACATTATTTTTTTTAAGAGGGCAAATGCAAAGGAGAAGCAAAAGGTTTGATGCCCAAAGAGAAATTGAAAGTTGATCTTGATATTTAGCCATTTTACTCGATGGAGTTTTTCTTTTTCTTTTTTCATATTTTTTTCTTTTTTGTCTTTCTTATTCAAGCATAACATAAGGTGCACAATTATAACAAATTCACAATCATGTAATTTGAGCAGTCTGACATTTATTAGCACAAATATAGAAAAAGTTACAGCAAAATATTATTCTAATTTATTGTAGCCATAGGAAATAACTACAGTCATTCATCAATATCCAGCTTCATGCCACCCTCAATTTGCACACCAAAGCGGTATAATTGCCCAAAATTCCTAATGCTCATGTTCTTCAACTTATCGACAATAGGTGGAATGCAAGCTTCTGCAGCTATGAGCAGTTGATTCGATTCCACAGGTTTATACTTAATCTGAGTCAACTTTCCTCTCCATCTGTTCAGCAAGTCGATAAAGGACTCATTAGGCTTCTGCTTTGTATTTAGCAATTCTTGGAGTGAGACTTCAAACTGAGCATTCAATCCATATTGCTTGATGAAGGCTGAACAAAGCTCCTTTCAACTTTGTTGAACATGTGCACCCAGGGTGTAGTACCACTTAACAGCAGCTCCTGTTAATGACAATGGAAATTGTTTGACAATTTGTGCCTTGGTCAGTCCGGTTGGCTTCATGAATGTGACATACTGTCGGAGGTACAGGTGAGGGTCATTTATCCCATCATACTTCTTGATGTCAGGAAACCTGTATTTCGGGGGCAGTGGTTCATCTTCTTCCAGATCTAGGTCGGTGAAATCATGGTTGAGCCCAAGCTTCTTCATTGCAGCTTGCAGCTGATTTATCTGCTTTTTCATATTTTTTCCCATTCGGTTTCAGTTGAATTTTCTGCTACTTTCTATTTTCCTTTGTGTGGTTGACCAACTATGGTTCTGGTTTCAAAATCCTCCTCCACCATGGGCCTCTTTCCAAACATCTCAGTAAACATCTCTGTGCATATTTGTCGAACATCATCCTTAAGTTCCTTCAAAAGTTCTTACCCGAAGGACTCTAAATCAAAATTGGAAGGTCCTGACATTCTGTTTTCCTTATAACGTGGTCTCAATTGACTAGGTGAATTCTCGATATTAGGATATCAAATTACCCTTGACTTGCTCCCAAATAGAAGAGACTATCGACTGTAAATAGGTGAATTTAAAAATTAAAATGAGTGATATGTATGCATGAAATGAATTTTTTTTTTTTTGGATTTTTTTTGCAAAGAGTTTACAAAACAAATACACAAATAACAAACATACATATGTCTCAATAATGAAGCCTTTTAACCTTATGCCTCCCATATACGTGTTCACAGTGAGTCTCTTGTCCTAGAATTTTTGGTCTGGGTTTTGATTATCATCAGGGGATAATAAAACCGATGTACATGCAAATCTCTCGAGACGTTTCAAACAAGTAGTATATCTCATTAATAAAATTAAAGTCTAACATAATGGGCCATAATAGAAGGACTAAAGCCCAATCTAAAATGGATCATCATTATCGGGCTTGGACTTTATAAATGAGACTACTATATGGTAACAAAACATATGCATTTAGGAAAATCTTAAGGGTAGTTGCTAGGGCACTACATGAGCTGAGTCTCGGGTAAGGTTAAAGGCTTCTACAGTCTTTACATACTCTCTTTCTGTCTCCCCACTCAAGGATTCAAATAACGTACTCAATTGTACTCCACTGTGAGTGACAATAGCTACACACTCTACTACCAGGTTTGAATGAAACACAAGCAGTAAAGCAATAAATATTGTCGGGTTATTTGGGACTATGTGCACAGTATGTGAAAAATGGTGTAGTGAATGCAAATGCAGAAGGAATAATTAGATAATTAAAAATAATAAAATATAAAACACTGGAATCAGTTTCTCTATCCTTAGTGGAGTCGCCACTATAGGCGGCGGGGTTCAGCTCGCGCCCAAGTATTCAGCGACCACGACACTGTGTGGGCTCAAGGCCCACTAGGAGTACAACTTGGGCCTTTTGACAGGCTTTGGTTGGAGAATAAAGTCGCCATCCGGGTGAAATCTGATGTGGGTCAAATATAATACCCTAGTCTCTAAGACTAAGTATAGAGCAAGTAGGGTGTTGAACACTCGGGAATTTGGAGCAATTTTATATTAACCGGATAAATACTTAGATGGATAGGCAATTGATATAAAGATGGAAATTGTTGGATTATTCTAATTAATTACTAATTACACTAATTAATCTAATATTCTAAATATCAAGTTAAATAAAGTTTATTAGAACTACAAGTAGGAATTTACCAAGAATTACAAAATAAACAAATAGCTACAAAGAATGATTATAAACATGGTATAAGACATAAATGCAACTCTCATTGTCATAAATACTTAAAGTCCTTCAATGCAATTCTCATTGTCAATAAAGGGTAATTCATTTAGAGTCTGCAAGCATTCTCATGTCATTGTAGAGATAAACATAATTCATATTATTACCATGCAAGACTTATAATTTTTATTAAGTAGAAATCCTTGTCTTCAAGTGATTTCATTGCCTTTATAGAGTCCAATTATATATCCACCAAAATGCACCAACTCTCATTGTGTACATATTTGATTAAAATATCATATATGGTGATCAAGCATACACAATACATTCAAACTCATAATTGAATTCAAACCATCCACATAATATATAATAAAAAGTTAATTCATTGATTCATTCTTCCTTGCAATTCTAACAAACAATGGTCTAGCCAAGATACATGGTAAACACAATTAAAATAACAACAAGAAGGAAAATAAAATATAAAGTACTAAGAGAGAAAGATAGAACTTTGAATGTAGATAGCCTTCTTGAAGATTTATTGATTTGCTTTGAATGTTCTTCACTTGAATATTGAATTGCACTACTAATCTAGAAATATATTACTAACACTTTTAATAGATAACAAATACTTTATGATGTGTTGTTTTTTGTCTAAATTGCTATTCTATCTTATATATCTAAAAATACAGCCAACACATATATTTTATAGGTCTTAGGAAGAGTTACAGGTGACTAAAATTCTTATACATTTGGAAAGGCACCATTTGATATGAAAAGTCACTACCCTATGCAGATGCAGTAGCTTCAAGGGCATTATCGTTTACTGAATTTATGTTATTTGTAGATAGTGCCTTCATAATAGTTGTATATCTTTGAGTTATCTTTCCAATGCAACTTGAATCACCCAATTTGGAGGTCTGTAGAGAAAATTATGGCCAAAATACGAAAACTGTGCAAAGTGAAGAGTTATGTCCCTTAAGACTCGGCACCACCGTGCTGACTCGGTCGGCACGATTGGCTTCTGTCACAAGTCGGCACGCTGTGCCGACTCGGCACAGGCTTTCCAAATGCTCCCTTTGGTTCTTCTTGGCTTTTCTTTATTCCAAAGCACTCTAATGCTCTCCTAAGCTTCTTTAATCATAAAATTAGCATAAAATAACCTATAAAACATATAAACAAGATAAAAGGCATAAAATCACAAGAACTAATATAAAAATGCAATAGATAATTAAAATGTAAATGCAAAAATAAATAAAAGACAACAAAATGCTCCTAAATAACCATGCTAGCTTGCATACTATCAAATTCCCCCACACTTAGACCTTGCTTGCCCTCAAGCAAGAAATAAAAATCTAAGCAAGAAAAATAATAAAAATTTTATCTTCTCTAAAATATAAGTAGCCATCTTAACAAGTTATTCTAATAATGAAAGAAATTTTATAGAAAAAGATAGTTAATACCTAACTTTCAATGCTCAACAATGATAAAGGAAATAAGTCTTATAACATAGGTAACAAGTTTAATACATTATCTCAACCTATTAATAACAAAATCAAGAATATAAAGTCAAAGTGCTAACCAAGCTATCTAGCCAAAACATTCATTCTTCAAACTTAAGATGTCTAAGAACACAAGTAGCTTTGTAGGATATAAATTAAACACACGCATAGATCAACATTTCTTATGGCATTTTTGACACATTTTTCTTCTTTTTTTTGTTTTACTAGTGGGTGTATTTTATGCTCCATCCCACTTATTTTTCTTAAACTTGAAATGTAACACACTCTTTTTGAATGAATGCAATTATGGAGCAAACTTATTTGCACATAACTTACTCAAGATACATCATATATCAAGCATAAATTTTATCTATTTTTTAATAATAATACTTGTGATGGCACACACTCTTTCCGAATGTATGTAATTAAGGAGCATACTCACTTACACATAACTTACTTGAAATGCATAACATCAACAAGCATCAATTTTGTATAATTTTTTTTTAGTATCCTCATCCATTATTGAAATGCTAATCTTTCGTATTATGACTATAGTTTCCTTTAAGCTACCTAAGTTCTAAGAAACTTAAACTTAAATCTTTAATATCCTAGCCTTAAGCATAGTTAGAAAGTGGACTAAAAATTTTCTA
>CATIWO010354635.1:0-21502 GCA_949673435.1 Macaranga tanarius | reverse complement strand
ATCATCATTATCATCACATTCAAGCATTTTATTTTTAAGCAATGTATTTATTTTGATAACAAGTTATATATGTATACTAAAGTACAATATGTATAAACAAGCATTTTGGTATAAATGTATATTCTCTTATTATATATAAAAAAAAAAATTTGTGCCATGTGTTGTTATATTATTGGAACACTTGTATGTGGTACCTGGAGGGTGCTACACTAATCTATTAAAAAGATTGATTATAATCAAATGGCTTTTTAAGGCTAAACTCAAACCTCTACAATAATAGAGTTTTCTTAGCTAAATTCAAAACCATAACCAAAATCTAAGTGTTTTAGTGGCTAATACTTAAACCAACATTAGAATTAGGCCCCACTTTTCCTAATCTTAGCTCAAGAAAGGAGTGGAAAAGAGATCCTAATTCTAATTACACATCCAACACTCAACAACTTGAGCATAATTAAAGAATTTTAGAAAAGAACAAAGAAAACTTCTATAGTTGACAAAAATAAATGCTCAGTCAAACTTTCCAACATCTTAAATGAAGTTTCAAGCCTTGTATTTATAGTTGAAGGTAAAAAAAAATGGTTGTTAGGAAGCTTCAAGTTCATCTAAAATCACCTCCATCTTCATTTAATATAATTTTAGCCTTTTACAGGAATTTGTTTGCTCAAGATTGTGAGCGGCATCTTCACGATTGTGACATTTGAAAATATGATTATTGCTCACAAATTTGACTATTGGAATACTTTTTAGGATCGTGACCTTCTCCTTAAAATCATGACCAAGTATGTTACAATCGTGAGGAGAGATTGTGAGGAGCTTAGGCTTTTCTTTGGGGAAGGAGGCCTTTATTTAGACTTGGGCTTAAGTGCTCCTTAGGATCATAAGGAGCATGCTCAGGATCGTAAAGGGCATCTGACTCTAAGAAAACTTCATATTTTTTACTCCATTGGACCACTCTTGAGTTATAATCATCCATATGACTTTTAAGAACATTGGTGAGGACCTTTGAGGACTTTAATTGAGCTTTAATTCAACCTTTAATACTTGCATTATTAATATTTTAAACCTAGCTTATAGTTACACTTTAAACACATATATTAGTAATTCAAAATTACTTGTTAAAATCAAAACAATGGTGGATTAGCAATTGATCATGCAAATGTTTAACATATATAGAAAAAGGAAAGTTAAGAAAAATAAACAAAAAGTTGGCTAATCTCATATAAGACATACAATCTTGGAGAAAGACATGGAAGCTTATCATGCAGCTACTGTGTTACCACTTTAACATTACTATTGACTCTAGATTTGTATAAGCAGAATGAGCAGTAATTTAAAGATTGAATTGGATTATTGATGCTTCAGCTCTATCAACAAACCAAACATGATGCTATCTATAGCTTACAGACACCAACACAACACTAGTTTAGTCGTTAATGACCCAATCGAAATCGACACCACCCCATTATCACTCACAGAGGCATCTACATTAACTTTCACAGTAGGAAAGAAAGGAAGATTCCAAATAGCAGATGAGGAGTTATTAATCTGAAACATATTCAAGTAATGCAATGTAGAAATGGACAACACTTCACTGTTTAAATCCTTAACCTTATAAAATTTCTTATTTTTAGAGAATCATAATTTTTATATCAAAATAACCACCTATTCCAAATGAGCTCGATCAAGTTTGGAAAAAAAAGTTCAATACCAATCCAAAAAAATTACGTTCTTGACAATTGTGGGCTATAAGAATAGGATCAAAATCTATCCAAAGTTTGTGAGCATACGACCATTGCACAAAAACATGAAACATAGACTCAAAACAACTACAGCGACAACAGCCACGAGCCACCGACAAACCTCTATGTAATAAAATAAAGGAAGAGTCTTACATAATCCACGTGTGTTACACCCAATGGTAGAACCCAATAACAGAATTAGGTATAATCCTACAATTGGGTGCAATAAATCCAGTGTAGGTAAGAATCTTCCATAAAATAACGACTAATATTATAAGTCCTAAAACTCACATTTCTAGTACTTTTTATAATCCCAAATTAAAAGTCTATTTTGTTGTGGAAAGATAAGTTTGTTTGTCTAATTTTCCAATGATTTTATCTTTAAATATCTCACTGTATAATTTATGACATCAATTTAATAAAAATGATTGTGATTCATTTCGTAGGTCCTTACATATAGTGTTTGCTTGATTAAAAACAAAACTATATACATTGATAAATGAAAATTTAAATATTATCCAATCACTCAAATTGATAGGCAATTCGTGAGAATATTTGAGCAAAAAGTACAGGAAAAAAGTGTCATAATGGTATTCAAATTGGTGAAAGTAATACCGCATAACAATTATCTCTGAGAGGTTTTTATTTTCTAGATTCACGCTGCAATAATAAAAGAAAGATAAAAATTGTGTGCGTGCGAGAATACAAGTTTTATAAAATATAGCTATAATTTGGTAAAAAAATCTAATTATTTTAATAAAAATACTATAAAATCAAACACATTAACAATGATATATAAAAACAAACTATATCAATTAAAATAACATAAAACAAAATAATGCATAAAAGTAATTTTTATGATGTTTAATATAAGAATTATGGAACGAAGCACAACCAATCAAGGACAGAATTTATATTTCAAATGCATTCCATGGAAAAACGATAAAAAAAAATCATTTGAAAATTAAATGAAATTTTATTAATTTGAATTTCATAAAAGAAGTTTGATTACTATTGGCATCAAATGGCAAAGAAACAGTAGAGCCGCGAGCACAAAAGCTAGGGGAAAGAGAGACTGTACCTCCGGACTCCATATGGCACAATGTTGATGAACCTAGATTCCAACAATACCATACCGGTCATTTATGGGACCTAATAGACAGCCAAGCCACCCGGCCGCTCAACACCAAATCCATCTCATATATCATAGTTAGGCTCCTTTGATGCTGAATATCCATTGTAAGTCTTAGTAAAACTATAAATAATTTATAATATTTTTCTAAATAAATACAAAAAACTTTATTTTTAATCACATTAAAAGTGCTATTTTATTCCCATCTCTATATAGATATTTTCTATTTAACCTATACTTTTTTTAGCATAGAGTTTTTATAAAATTTGAAATAAACATAAATTCCAATTAATAATTATGAAAACTATAAACTCTTTTATTTGTTGTTATTTATTCAAAAAGGTATCACTTCTTTCTGTTATAATAATTTTATGAGGTTAACATCGATTTACACATGATATTGATGAATTTTTTAAATTGATTTTTCTTTTAGATATAAAACCATTTTTATGCAAATTAGGAACCATAGAATTACATGAAAAAATTAAATTATGATAATAGACAATTCAAGAATAACAAATATCCACAATAGGCAATTGAACAAAACTAAACAAATAAACATACATTGCCAAAGCAACAATAGAAAAGGCTAAAATTGAAAACAACTTTCACTATGTCAGCTGAATTTTGTGTCAATGGCATAATTGCCCCTTTCACAGACACAAGACAAGCTAAGCTCCATAAGCTACAGATTAACGTAAGAACTTATATATAAACCAATAAATGTACCAAACGACTCAACAAAAAAATGACTTTTATTCATTATTCATGCCAATAGCAACACCCTTCAAAATCCAAGTAAAAAAATCACTTATGGGAAGGTTTTGTTTTTTATGGGTGCAAATATTGGAATATATATAATAGTGTTTTAGGTTAATACATCTATTTAATAAATAGAATTCAAGTCATATACAACTTGCTTAAATATTAATAGAGTTTTAAGTGGAATAAAAAATAAAATTTTTTTCTAAAAATAGGTTTTTTAAAATTTTTTATTAAAATATTATGAAATTTAAGAATTTTACACATAAACTTTTTTTTAGAGAATACCGAATAGAAAGAAATTATAGGGAGTCATTAATAAATAGAATTCAAGTCATACACAAATTGCTTAAATTTTATATATTTATTAGATTTTTAGGTGGAATAAAAAAATAAATTTTTTTTTATCAAAAAATAGGATTTTTTTAATTTTCTTATTAAAATATTATGAAATTTAAGAATTTTACATATAAGTTTTTTTAGAGAATATTGAATAGAGAGAAATTATAGAGAGTCAACATTTAATATATAATAATCGTCCATCCATGCATTACGATATATATATATATATATAGCATGAACTTAAAAAATTATTATAATAATTTTATTTGGTTAATTTTTATTAATATAATAATTAAATAAAGAATCTAAAATAAAAATAATAATTAAATAAATGACCTAATAGTTTATTAATTTATTTAAGTTAAATATTAAAATTTAAAAATTTAAAATTAATTAAAAAAGAATATATAAAATGTCAGTGTAACGGCTTGATATAATTCATCATGAGTAGTTACACATAAGCATTAAATATGTGGTTGATAAAAAAGAATAATAATAAATAATAATGATCAAAAGTGCTCACATCCTAACATAGGCACTTCATACCAGTGCAGAACAACGATGCAAATAAAAAAAATGACTAAAAACGATAAATTTCACAACATGTTAATTGACAACGATGCAAATAAAAAAATGACTAAAAACAATAAAATTCACTACATGTTAATTGACATGATTGCAGTATATTTATATTGATTGTAGGCAACCAAAAATTACTTTATATAAAGATTATCTCAGCCTATGTGTAAGGTGCTCGATTGAACTCTTCCAACTTTTTGGCATTGATTATTTTTCTTGGCCATGTTCAAGAAATGTTCAAATTGTTTCTTCTAGAATTTTGACAAAATTTGTGAACGTTCTCTGGAGATTTAGCGAGCACATTGTAACATTGTTCCACAAAGGCATTCTCCACCACTTATGGAAGTGGTCGTCAAGTGGGGGTAGATTCATCTGCCAAAGTTGCCATCTCTGCCAAAATATTTACACATTATACTGTCAGAAACTAACAAGAATTTTAAACAAAAAACAACACATATAATTGGATTAAAGCACTAATAAATGCATATCCAACGATATGAACAAATAAATAGTTTCTTAATACCCACAGAACAAAAGCAAAATCAATGCATAATAGATATTGCAAGAACAACAATCCCACATATAGTTCCAACATAATTTCAACCTTAAACTATAAAGGCTAAAACCTCTCATAATGATACATAATGTACATGCATTAACCAGAAGCAATTAAACACATATTATAAGAGAATAGGCAAAATTAACTTATTAGAAAAATTCAGTAAAAGAAGTTTGAATGGAAAAACGATTTGATAACATAAAACTGCCTATCACTACTCAGCAAATATCTAAATTTTAATCGCATTGCTCAACTTCAGATAAAAGCCTAACACTAACACTAATACTAACACACATGTATAAAAATAAAAAGATTTTGATTTGATTACTTTAGCAGCACTTACAGTAAAAAAAAAAAAATTAATTTTATTGACTACTACCAAAACAAAACTAAAAAGTTTTAAACTTTATCAATTAAAAACCTCGAATACACACAAACACACACAAAAATTATATTATATTGTATTGATCTGAATCCATAATTGAATGAGAGTGATGAGCATGTCATCATAAGGAATTGATATGTTGTGCTTTAGATCTTGAATTTTGAACTCAATATAATGCAATTCATGTAGAACTGGATGCAAAGAAGAAAAGAAAAAAAAATCGTTTAATATAAATTATTAGGTTTGTTGGGAGATATATAATAGTGTTTTACATTTAGTACTTAAGTGATTAGAGGTAGAAAAATATGAATTTGAATATTATTATGTTACTTTTGAGGATACGTGATGCAGTGCAGTAAATTTTGGAGTTATTAGAATGAGTTTGCAGAGCAATTGACGGCAGACATAATAATAATAATAATAATAATAATAATAATAATAATATTATTATTATTATTATTATTATTATTATGGGTAGGGTTTGATTTTTATTTTTATTTTAGAATTGATTTTGATTTGATTTTTATTATTATTTTGTTGCTGATTTTATTTCCTAGATAAGATTTAATTTTCTACAATTTGGTTGGGATTTGATTTCCTACCTTGGCTAGGAATATTTTTATTTTCTTTCCTAGTTAAATTAAGGGTTGGTAGGCTTATGCCACCCTATAAATATGTAAGCCTTATGACTATTGGAGACGGTCTTAGTTTTTTTGGTAATTAATAAAATATTTGAATTTTCTAAATCTTCATGTTCTTAATTGAATTCAAATTTTGATGCATATTTTTCTGGTATTCATGTGAATCAATAGATTAATAGAAGATTGATTTTGGCATTTGTGCGTGAATCAACATATCTCGATTTATATACAGGCTTCCGCTACGTCAGTTGGTATCAGAGCGGTCATGCCACCCAGGAGACATCAACGTGTTAATAATATTTACAAGCATGAGATGGAACAACAGGTTCGCGAGATGATTGATGACCGATTTGAATAGATGATGGAACAATTGACAGAGAGGATGACAGCAATTATGGGCAATTAGATTGAGCTAATATAGTCCAGTGCAATAACAACCAACGAAAAAATTCTAATAGGGATGTTAGCGACGATAAGAAGGAGGAAGAATATTATGAGGAGCCCTTATTCATTGATACTGATGATGGTGAGGATGAAGATGCGATTATTAGAGATGAACCACTATTTGATAAAGGAGATGGGGACGATGAGAAATGTAATGAATTGTTAGAAGGTGGTGATACAGAAATTACCTTAGTTAAGGTGCATTCTTATCTGACTTCTAAGGTTGTTAATGATGAATGGCTACATAATATATAACATATTTTCTGACTACCAAGATACTAGTAGTTGTGAAAACATTATCACAATTGAAGTTGTTCAAGAGTTAGGGCATGAGATGAAAGAACAACCTAAGCATAAAAATAATATGCTAGAGTGAAGTGAGTATGTTGAATATATTAATTTTATTGGCATTGATGAAATTCTTTATTCTTATATTCCTTTGAATCCTATTTTGAATGAATTACAGGTTGATGAATTTGTGATGTCCAATGCATTTATGAGCAAATTTTCTTTCTTAATATTTGGGCAAAATTCAAGGGCGAATTTTCTCTACCCTGAGGGAAATGATGTGGTGCAGCAAATATTGGAGTTATCAAAATGAGTTTGCAGAGCAATGGATAAGAGACGTATTATTTTAGGTAGGGTATGATGTTTACTTCTATTTTAGAATTGATTTTGATTTGTTTTTTTTATTATTTTGTTACTGATTTTATTTCCTAGCCAAGATTTGATTTTCAACAATTTGGTTGGGATTTAATTTCCTACCTTGGCTAGGAATATTTTTATTTTCTTTCCTAGTTAAATTAAGGGTTGGTAGATTTGTGCCACCCTATAAATATGTAAGCTTTATGACTATTGAAGATGGTCTTAGTTTTTTGGTGATTAATAAAATCTTTAAATTTTTCCAAGCTTCGTGTTCTTAATTGAATTCGAATTTGATACCTATTTTTCTAACATTCATGTGAATCAACAGATTAATAGAAGATTAATTTCTAGTATTCATGTGCGAATCAATATATCTCAATTTATTTACGAGAATGATGTGGTGTAGCAAATATTAGAGTTATTGGAATGAGTTTGCAGAGCAATGGACATGAGACTATTATGGGTAGGGTTTGATTTTTATTTCTATTTTAAAATTGATTTTGATTGGATTTTATTGATTTTCTATAATTTAGTTGGGATTTGATTTCCTACCTTGGCTAGAAATATTTTTTATTTTATTTTCTAGTTAAATTAAGGGTTGGTAGGCTTGTGCCACTCTATAAATATGTAAGTCTTATGACTATTGGAGACGGTCTTAGTTTTTTTGGTAATTATTAAAATCTTTGAATTTTCTCAATCTTCATGCTCTTAATTGAATTCGAATTTTGATGCCTATTTTTCTGGTATTCGTATGAATCAACAGATTAATAGAAAATTGATTTCTAGCATCCGTGCATGAATCACCAGATCTTAATTTATACACGGGCTTCTGCTACGTCAATACGTATATAACACCAAAATATGAATTTGAGTATTATTATTTTACTTTTGAAGATATAAATAATAGTGCCTTAATAAGACTATAATCAGATTTTTAATGTAGTTAAATTTTTTAATATTTTATTTAGAAAATATTATGAATTTTAAAAAATTTTACACATTAGTTTGTTTTTAAAATACTAAAATATGAGAAATTGTAGGGAGTCAACATATAAATTTATATATATATATAGAGAGAGAGAGAAAAATAGTTTTTCTTAAGAAAATAAATCTATTATTACACAGGATGTACTCTTAAAATTACTTAAACATAAAATAATTAAGTGTTAATGTTTGAAAAAATATATATATAATGGATTGCTAATTTCCAAATGCTATTATCATAAAACTAAAAAAATAAATAATTAAACGTGTTACATATTTAGATTTCAAATTTACAATGAAAATCCACATTCGGAGACATAATATGGAAAACCTTAGGCAGAAATTATTTTACAAAATCTTGTCACGTCTACAACCTTCAACCAGAGTACCTATTGCAAAAGGCATTAATTTACACTTGTATCATGAACATGTTATCTTCTATTTCATCCTCAAAACAATTACTGCAACTGCACTTACACTTGCCCCTCGGCATTCGGATATCTTTCCGGTGTTACTTCAGCCCGAAAATCAACTTTAGGAGGAGGCAATGTTGAAAATAGAGCCTCCTTAATGTTACTTAAAATTCCCTTATCAAATGGATTTCGACTCCCCACGTAGCTTTGCCTAAAATTCTCATATGCTGTCTGCCAAAAAACAATTTGGAAACAAAAAAGGTTAACAAATTGAAAGAATCGGAAAGCGAAAAATCTACCAGTCGAGTGCAATACATAGTTAGTTGAATCGACCTGATTTATTGCAATCAAGTATGCATGAAAGATAGTGAGGCCGCCTAGGAACCAAGTAGCAGCAAAACTGAACACAACTAATGCCAGTGTCTCAGGACAATTCATAAGCATCCCAAGCAATCCAGAGTCGATTCGCAACATTCTTCGTTGGATTCTCCAGAAAGTGAATACAAATATGAAGATAAAGAAACTCAAAGCTGAGATCACAAATGTCCTGTAGAAACGGTAGTTTCTCTGCAGAAATCACAGATAGACATTATAACAATAATATAGTGCATATTTAAAGAAATAATGAACAATTAATTTGGTGTTACCAGTGCAACACATTGACCGATCCACGGGCAATGATGGTCAAATTTCTCTACACAATTGTTGCAGATGGCACAATGGCAACTCCTTGGAGGCCTAAATATTTTGCAAATTCGACAGTATTTGAGTTTTAGTTCTACCCCATTTATTGTCACTTTCTTTCTTCTTGTACCTTCATTCGTATCGATTTTCTCCAAGGTATATTCATTTTGATCATTTCTAGCAATAATCCCTGGATCGGTTGAACTCAGTAGAAACAAGTTGACAAGCACCTGCATTCATAACACATTTATAAAGGAAAACAAAAATTAAATTTCTTTCTATGACCTTCCTATCGCGTCAAGTCTCGTCTTTTACTTTAAATAAAAAAAAAATAATATTAAGGAAAAAGAACAAACACTTAATGTTAGAATCAAGGAGAGTGTGACAATGAGAGTTGAATGAACATCATTATCATCATCATACATAACAAAAATCCAACTTGAGATTATTATTGAAACAGTAGTCAACAGTAATCCTCTCGGATCCGGTCCACATACAAGCCGACCATGGAAGAAAAATACCTGCACATTAACATACACCAATTGACCAATTTATGCACATATATAAAATGCGATTTTGATTTAGAAAAATTTAAATTAAATGTAATGTATAGATTTCGCAACACATACATTGTTCCCTGGCCAAATTTGATAAGCTCTTGTTGTGTCAGAATAAGCAGAGAAGCCACATTGTTTTAGCCACTTATCCTCAGCAACCTTTATACTTTCTCCAAATTTCTGCTTTATTGTAACCAAAATTTTCCCTAATTTTGCACCAAACTTGTTTTTTCTATCTCTGTTTACTGCATCATCTGCAAATTCATGTGGCGGACTCGAAAGTGCAATGGCTTCCATTACAAAATCCTCTTCACTTCCTTTTGAATCAGCAGACTCCATTTTCAAGTTTCTCTTCTTTTGCTGTTTCTTCAGAGTGGATCAGATTTTTTTTTTTAGTAACTGAATTTTAAAAACCGAACAGGCGGTTCCTTATTCTTGGGCCTGAAAAGCCCAATATCCGGCCCATTTAACGCCACATAAACCTCTCTTTTCCCTCCGCCGCCTTCTCAAATCCTGGAGCCACGGAGAAAAAAAAACACAGAAACGGAAGAAGAAGAAAAAAATGGAATACAAAGAGAAGATGAGAATCATGATCGCCGTAGCTTCTGTTGCTGCAATTTCATTAATTTTGGCGACACAGTATCGGAGTAGACGCCGCCGACGACCAGAGCGAGAATGTAGTTCAAGCTCATGTTATTTACAATCGGACCAAAAGCCGCAGAGTTCTTTCAAGCGTGTTTTAGCTGATAACTCATTCTCTCAGTTCAAACACATGAAGCTAAATGGAACCCAAAACGGTACCATTTTCTCTCTGTTATTCATCTAAAGGCTTTATGAACACACTCTTATTGTTACTTTGATTTTGATGCTATGTGTCAGAAAATTCGCACCCTTACGAAAGAGAGATTACAGCTTTGGCAGAGAATTGTGGAATTGAGTCCGTGTTTGATTTGAATAGTAGCATGGTGTTGATGGAAATAAAGGATAATTATGTATGGGTCCACACTGAGTCTCGGCTCAAAGAGCTAGCTGATGAACTCAGTAAAGAGAGTGTTTTTGCTGTTGATACTGAGCAGCATAGCTTGCGTTCTTTTCTTGGTTTCACTGCTCTTGTTCAGGTTATAATAAGCATTTCATTTCAATTATGTGTTGCTTACATTGTGTATATTTTGCTTTTTTTACTGATGAAAATTATTATCGGTATGAGTAGATTTCCACCCAAAAAGAAGATTATGTTTTGGATACAATCGCGTTACATGATCAAATGCGTATTCTTGGCCCAGTTTTCGCAAATCCTAAAATTTGCAAGGTAGAAGTTATTGAGCAGATACCTGAAAGGACATTTATTTCATGTATGTTTTGGTTTCAGCACAAGGTTCTGTGTCTTGTCATTGATGGTAAAATTTTGTGGTGTAGGTGTTCCATGGAGCTGATAATGATGTACTTTGGCTGCAAAGAGACTTCCATATTTATGTTGTTAATTTATTTGACACTGCAAAGGTGAGTTCTGATGTTATTTGTTTACACGAGCATATGTTAAATGTCATACTTTTTGGTGTTATTTTATACTGGTGAATTCTTATCAGCAGAATTAGTGCATAATTTATTAAAAAAACTGATGTTGTACTTCGAATTTACTTCAATTACATGGCATTTTATATTGCAGGCATGTGATGTTCTGTCAAAGCCTCAGAGATCACTGGCATACTTGCTTGAAACTTATTGCGGTGTATCTACCAACAAATTACTACAGGTTAGGGGTTGAAACTTCCAATGTCTATGCATCTTTCTGCATACTTTGGAGCTTATCAGTTACCTTTTCTGAGAGAATTTTGTGACATTTTCATGTATTTGAATGGACTTTGTTTATGAATCACAAAATACTTTCTCATTTTGAATTGCAGCGTGAAGATTGGAGACAAAGACCATTATCTGTAGAAATGTTACAATATGCTCGAATAGATGCACACTATCTATTATATATTGCAAGTTGCTTAATTGCTGAACTCAAACAAAAGGAGAATGGTATATATTTACGCTGGGCTCATCTTTTTCGCTTTTGTTTTCGTCTTGATTATTGTTATATATGTCAAGAAAAATGAAATTGCATCATTAACAAATAATCAAAGTTGAAAACAATAATACTGTTTATCAAGACTTAGATGCTTCTTTGGTCTTTAGGGAAAGAGGTTAAGGGCTTGCTTCCGAATGGAATATTAATAGAATAGTTTAAATTAAAAATGATACTAAAGTTAAGCCCTTGTACATATATTTATATTGATTACCATTCAGGAGCTAAACATATTAATGTACCAGATAACCCATCTTCTTGTCCGGATGGCAAACTAAATTTTTTTCATGAGGCTAGTCGCCGTTCGAACATGATCTGTCTGCAACTCTACACTAAAGATATTGAAGAATTTCCGGGTGATTCTGCTGCATCATCGCTTTTTTCTCGTCATTTGAATGGTCAAGAAGGTTCATCTGTATCTGAGATACAGGTGTGCTACTTTGCATATGCATATTAGAACAAGCCATTTCAAGTAACTTTCTTATGCATGCTAATGTTACAATATTAATTTCAGGATCTTGTGAGACGCTTGTGCACATGGAGAGAATTAATGGTTAGTGAAAACTTTCTCAGTAATTTTCTGTTGATGGAGAACAGTTCCACTACATATTAGTTATTAGGATTGGGGGAAAAGAAGTTTCAACTTTATTTGACTCATTGGCACCTAAAATTTGGATAATTTTATATATATCAGAAGATTACTTGCCATTTCATGTCAACAGAACACCAGATTACCTCCAAATTTAAATTCATTAATAACTTTTTAGCTTATGTTGTATTTCACTGATGGTCTAATCAGAAAAAATTTTGTTCACTGGTTTTTGACAGCATCATATAGAAGTATTTGCAATCAACTTTTTGTCACACTTTGACCATGCTTTTGTTCATCACACTACCATGCAGGACGCAAAAGGATGCAAATCTCATGGTGTTGGTCATAATTGCTAGTGTGCACCCTTCTATAAGTAATTCTCTTGGTTTTTTGACTATCAAATTTCAAGTAAAATAACTTATCGTTTAGGACTAGAAAAAGATAGTACCATCACTCAGTCTCAAATTGGTATATATTCAATTATGTCTTTGCAATTAAATTATATATTGTTGGGCATGTGGAGATCAGGACATTAACTCACCTACGACATCTGAGTGAAAACTAATAACTGCCGTCTTGCACTATCATTAAAGTAGCTTCATCATTAACTAATAAAGTCAAAGCATCCGCACGTACCCAGAACTAATTATTAAACTAATATTTAGAACTTTGAAGTGTCCACCCATTTCCCTCCTTTTGCTTTTAACTGCATAGTTGGATATCTAATATTTTATTAGGTACTTTCAAGTGAATATGCCTTTTTCCTTTTCCCCAAATTAGTAGTTTATCTTTCATATAGCACCCAATGCATTCTTTAATAGTGTGGGATTCGTTTGTGCGTTTTGATTGTCTAATCCAACCATGTGTTTTTGGATTCTCTTTCAGGCTCGTGTACATGACGAGAGCTTAAGATTTGTATTATCAGATCAGGCTATTATTTCACTTGCAGACAAGGTTTTAGAAAATCCAATGGAAATATATGACACCATATCTCAAGCTGATAATATGGATCCTCTGAATTATATTTCTTCTCAGCCATCTCCATCCCCTGTTGTTTGGAGCCATTTCAGTGATCTTTGTTGCTTGATTCTGAAGAATAAAAGCAACCTTGATGATATTTTCTCACTGCTGTTGCAAAAATGCCTGGGTCCAAATGGGAGCTGCCCATTGTCTACCTATAATTATGCATTACTCCTTAGCTGTGATCTGAGGCTAACAAATAGATCGATTTCTAAGAAAAATGGAGTGAAAAGTTCTAAGCAAGTTGCTCGGAAGGCTTCACGATCACGAGAACTGTTTGTTCAGAAGTTCTCATGCAAATCGCCAGTCTATCATAACTGTAGGATCTATGCAAACGATGGACGGCTGCTTTGTTATTGTGATCGAAGAAAGCTTGAATGGTAAGCGGCTGACAGTGACACTTCTTTAGTCTTTTGTTATAGAAACAAGAAACTTGCTGTTTTTAATGCCTCTACATTATTGCTTTGTAGGTACCTCCATCGAGATCTTGCAAAACTTGTTGATGAAAACCCTCCTGCCATTATGCTCCTTTTTGAGCCTAAGGGCCGTCCAGAAGATGAAGACAATGACTTCTACATCCAAAGCAAGAAAAATATATGTGTTGGCTGTGGTGAAGGAAATCATTACTTACGCTATCGAATAATTCCTTCATGCTACAGGATACACTTCCCTGAGCATTTGAAAAGCCATAGATCTCATGATATTGTCCTCCTTTGTGTGGACTGTCATGAAGTTGCTCATGCTGCTGCTGAAAAATACAAAAGACATGTAGCTGTAGAATTTGGAATTCCATTGTTTGTTCGTAAAGTAGTTGATTCTAAAGAAGCCCCTATTATACCTGGGACATCTTCAGCACTGATGAATACTGAGGAGGCCGGAGTATCTCCTTTACAATTGCGCACGGCTGCTCTGGCTCTGTTGCGCCATGGACCAAGAATGCCACCCAAGCGCCGAGAAGAACTGACGCAGGTCAGTAAACAAAGTAATTTAATAAAATCTAATTTTGTAGCCATTGTCCATTTCCCTTTATTTGTATTTTAGTGAATTGAGTGTTTCAGTAGTATTAGTACTGGCATTCTCTGTTGTTGAGTAAGCAGCAAGAAGGCAATCTTAGAGTGTTTATTTTAGAAGTTCGATCCTTGGTCATCTTTTTTTTTTTATTTTACTGAGTACTGGATATAATTGGTAGTAACTCATCATTATTGTGACTTTCTTGATGCAATATTCTTATAGCTTGTTATCATGCCTATGGGACATCAGATAGCGGCCTTTTCTTTCTACTGTCAGTATCATAAGATTTAGTTTAACTGTGATAACCATTATAGTTATTAGATAAAAATTTCTTATTCTAAGGTTACTAATTTTTATAGGAAAATGTGGACTGTTGACATCATAACTGTATGATAATAACACAATTCTCATTGCATTTAGAGAAAAAAAAAATTCCAGTTTTCCATGAGCACTTCATGTGTTGTGGTTTATGTTAAAATTTTGAAGATTTTATTTTCAGTTGTGTGGATAAGGTGCTTTGTGAATAATTTCTAATCTGGCTTTCAATTTATAAGCTGGATGAACCAATGTTTTTGTGGACATTCTGTTTGTCCATAATAACACTATGCGATTTGTGCATCTTATGCTTGTTATTATTAATTCTATCACTAAAGAAATTTTCAAATGTTACCATAAGAATTAACTTTCAGATGTAATTGTGAGAGATTCTAAACTATATGTGTAGATTCTCAAATTCAGAAACTAGAAGGAAGATGTGGCAGTATTTTAGTGCTGAATGAAGGCTTGTAATTTTATGTTGTGCAATAAAAATGTGTTATATAGATGAGCATTTTTAAGTACACTTCACTTCCCTGATTCTGTGAATTTGTTTTTTTATCTATGTGGTTTCGTTTCTAACATTTGGCATCCCAAATCTCCTTTTTCAAGGTTTGAGATCTTGTTAAATAATTATATATGTAGTGGAGGCGGTGGTGCAGGAGTTACGTCTTCTGTGTGCATGTGAGAAAGATAGAAAAGGAGTCTGTAGGAACACCTGTACCTGGTATGGGAAAGCCAAAGTAGAGCTATTGAAAATGTTTTTATGTGTTCTTTTTTTTTCTTCTCTTTCATTTTTTAGAAGCCTAAACATAGTGGACTGACTTTCTTGCATCAATTTTCCAAGAGCAGCCAGCCCATTTGCATGAAGTTTACATGCAATATGATTTTGGTAATGTGGCTATAAATGTTTGATTAATTTCTTTTGAACTTATAATGCTAGCTTAAATATTCCTATTTAGATATTGCCTAGGGGTGAGCAAAAAAAACCGAAAATCGACTAACCGAACCGAACTGAGCCGAACGACCGGTTCGGTTATATATAGGTTCGGTTCGATTTCGGTTTTTGACAATATATAACCGACTGGTTCGGTTCGGTTTTCAATTTGAAAAACTGAAAATAACCGAACCGACCGACTTAAATATATATTTATTGTAAAAATATTAAATAAAATATATTAATTTGAAAAAATTATATATAAATATTAAAATTATAAATAAAAAATATTTTTTAAGTTATATAATTAAAGAATAAGCTTTAAAAAATTATAAAATAAAAAATAAAAATTTTATGTAAAAAATGAAATCGGTTAACCGAATAACCAACCGAACCGAGTTGGTTCGGTTAATTTCGGTTTTTCCTCTTATTCGGTTCAGTTCGGTCACAATTTTCTCTTGGTCGGTTTTGGTGGTTGTTTGACCGAACCGACCGATGCTCAGCCCTAGATATTGGAGTTATTATAAGCATGCCATATTTGAAAAGTATTGCTTTCCTTTAGCAGAGGTGTTGATACTGGATTCTTGTTGAATTATGAATATGAAAGCATATTACCTTGTTATATTAAAAGACAAAAAATTAACTGCAGTAGCCATGTCTACTGAGACTGCAATTTAAAATCATGGAAAAGAGATTAAAAATGTTTCGCAGAAAGACAGGTTCTGTAGTGAGGCACACATTTTATTAGGTTTATGTTCTCAAATCTTCGGCCTAAATACTTTTAGTAGGCAGATAACTAGTTGTGCAACTTCATGGTTCATTTCAGTCAGTTTAGTGTCCAGGTACATTTAGCTCCCTATTTATCTTGTGCTAAAAATCTTTAGCTTCCTATTTGTTACAATTACGTTTTTATTTAGGGAAAAAATGCAAAGCAGCATAATTGCTTATATTTTTAATGCAACCATCATAAATATTATGGAGCAATATAACCTTTTCGTGTTAATAATTTTTCTTTTTGTAGATTGTGATGCAATATTATGGAGCAAGGGAAATATCACAGGAAGATTTGGAGAGAGCTTTGCTGATTGGAATGGGTACCCATGAGAGAAGAAAAATTGAGAAGAAGAGAGGATTGTCTTTAAACCATTCTGCCAATAATGCTGTTCCAAACAAGTTGGTGCATGATGTGAACATGGCCAAATCTTCCGTTGAGAACAAATCTGTAATTGATACTCTAGATGGTTCACAGACTACGCCAACTGGTGTAAAAGAAGACCAAGACTTTTCCAAAATTACAGAAACTGATGTGGGTTCTGCTTCTGCTTACAAGGATATGAATTCTGATGAAAATGAAGTTTGTCATAGAAAAGAAAATAGTGCTGGAAATGACGGTGATACTTGTGAAATCAATACCCCAAATGGAATAGGTGGTTTAAATTTTCCTGCACATGATGGACATGGCCTGTCAAAACATAATTCAAAATTATCTCTGCTAGGACATGGACCACATGGAAAGCTAGTCGTAGAGCATTTACTGAAAGAATATGGAGAGGATGGCATTCGTGAATTTTGTCAGAGATGGAGACAAGTTTTTGTGGAGGCAATTCATCCTCGTTTCTTACCTGTTGGTTGGGATATAATGCACAGGTATGTTGCGTGGTCATGCTAGTAATATAACCATTGTCATTACTTTAGAAGAAAATTTGCCTTCGTCAGATCCTCAGCATTACACACCTTGAGACTTTAACCTCACCAGATCAAAGTCCTCCAAAAGAAATTTCATTACAGGCCTTTTAAGTTGGTTTTTCCAACTAGTTCACTTGTAAGCTCGCAAGAGTTGCATTCACATCGCATAAAATTGCACTCAGTTATAGACAATATCCGGGAAATAACAGACAAAGCACCATATTAGTAAAGCTGCATCTGCACACGCCTTGTGTTTGTGAACATCTGCAAGCTTGCTTGTTACCTTTTTGTCAATTTTCTTATAAACATTTTTTCAAATCCTTTATTCCTTTATTTTTTTTATTCAGCTTTATTTTTTTAAAAAAAAATTTTAAGTATGTGCACAAATTTAGTTACTGAGCTTGTGTTCATTTGTCCAAAGGATTTGATTGTGAGCGCTGTTTTTGCCAGTGGCAGAAGAGAATTTGGTGATTTCAGTGTGTACAGTCCAGCCAAGAGAGCATCTGCTGCGACAAGTTAAAATATTGCTGAAATAATTTAAAGCATTATGCAGATTGATTGTAATTTCATTTTTAAAGCCTACATGTTGTATTTATTTTTTCTTCCTCAGCTTACCATTTCATATGTAGGGGGTGCAGAGGAATTTTTGTTCTTTCATTTTTTGAATTAAAATCCATGTACTTGCAAAATTATGTGGGACAGAGAAATTATTTAGAAAGGAAAAAAGAGAGATTATTTCTGACCAAATGACTATAAAATCAGATCCTTGTAATTTGCTTATTTGTAGCTAGATTAGATATATTGCCTTGCAACCCTTGCTCGTAGTATGACAAGAGACGCTATAACCGGTTCTTCTGTTGTATGAAAATAATCTTAAAATTAGTATTATTATTATTTAGGGTTAATTATTATGACATCACTAAGGTTTGACCTAAACCCGGCCACGGTTCATGAACCGGGCAGTTCCGGTTCAAAGTTCCACCTAAGGTGGAACCGAACTGAAACCGGGCAGTTCCGGTTAGTGGAACCGAACTGAAACCGGACGGTTCCGGTTAGTGGAACCGGCCTAATCCCGGTTTCAGGCAGGTTCCAAACCGGTCGGTTCACTGTTCCAGTTCTGGCGTTTCGGTTTAGAATTTTCTAACACAATCCGTTTCAGAAACGGAGTCGGTATAGTAAATTGTATGAAAATGAAATGAATTTTTACATATTTTTATTTATATTTCATTTGATACTTTTTAATTTCTTATACTATGATATTTTTTTGTTAATATATTTATATTGACATAAATTTATATTTATGTGTTTCAAAAAATATTTAACATCATTATAATAATATTTAAATAAAGCATTTGACTTATGACATTAATTGTTTGTGCCTCTGTTGTTAATGTGACTTGCATCTTTTTACTTTTTGACATAATGTTTTTTTCATAAACTGAACCAGAACCGGAACTGGCGGTTCGCTGTTCCAGAAGGAGTTGAACCGGTCCCTCCCTCGGTTTGGGGCCGGTTCAATCCGGTTCCGGGTTTGACCGTTCCGTTTCCGGCCTGAAACCGGCCGGTGGCCACCCGTAGTTTGACCTATTATACTATTAGGTTTCTGTATTTTTAATAACTAACTTAAATATCTCTAAGGTTTTACTTTGTTAAATCATTACATTTCTACCATTTAATTTATTGTTAAATAGACCAATTTGTAAAAACTAAAAGTTCTATTTAGTCCTAAACAAATCAAACCTCAAGGATGTCATAGTAATTAATCTTATTTTTTAAGGCACAATACATACACCGTCCCCTGAACTTGGCACTTTTTGTCACTTTGATACCTCTACTTATACTTTTGCCATTTAAACATTCCAACTTGCCTAAATCATAACTTGTAAACCACTTTGTGCACTATTGACAAGACACGTGGGATGACACGTCATCATATACATAGTGGCAAAGTGACAAATTTATGCAAGTACAGAAAGCAAAGTGGAAAATTTATACAAGTACAATTGTTTATATAATAGGTTTTGGACAAGTTGAGGTGTTAATTTGACAAAAGTACAAGGGGTAAAGTGACAAATTCATGCAACTATAAGTGACTGGGGATGTATTATGTCTATTTTTTAATGTTCAATAGTATAAACAAATCAAATAAAAAGTATTCTATCATTTTGGTATCGATGGCAGTGGGTCAGTTTCATTTGGGATTCAACGATATTCAAATGTCTTGTAAAAAAAACTTTTCTGCATACTGTTTCATTGTCCGAAGACAATTAATTACCAAATTCCTCCATTCAATTTTATATCCAGATGTACAGCCAATTGAACGTCTAGCTCTCTCACTAGTAACTGTTCAAATATAAAGTAAAACTAAATTTCAGAAAATTAAATAAATTAACTTTTGTCATTTTTTTCTAATATTCTATTCTAAATCATAAAATTCCACAAAATGTTAAGTCCAGTCTCCCAATACTGAAAAAAAAAACATAACAAAACAAAAGGAAAAGGCCTCGAAAAAGGCCCTAATGTTAAATTTAGGTTTAAATGCAGTGATGGAGGTTAATTGCACTCATAATACTCAGATTTTCACCCCGATACTATTAAAGTATCTAACCTTTTTTCGTAATACAAAATTTTCCAATTTTTATACCCGATCTCATCATACTCTCCAGAGTCACTTTTTAGTTATCGGCGATAATGTGTCAGCTGACCGAAATGCTGGTGTGTCATAAGCAGATGTCATCGCGTAAGGTTTAGAACACGTGGCGTTATGTCAACGGCACGTGTCACATAAAAAATTTTATTTGAAAAAGCTATTACATAAATTTTGTACAACACATTGACGCTAATGTGGCGTCACATGTCCTAACCTTATACAATAACATCTGCTTATGATACGTGAATATCATGTCAGCTGGCATGTCATCGTTGATGACCCGAAAGTGGTTTTAGGGAGTATGGTGAGATCAGTTACAAAAGTTAGGGAGTTTTGTGTTACCAAAAAAAGGTTGGATACGTTAGTGTTATTAAAGTAATAATCTGGGTACCATAAGTGCAAATAACCACAGTGATGGTCACTCACCCAACTTTATACTTATTGCAGTTTAGATACTAAACTTTAATTTATTTATTTTTAGTAATCCAACTTTGATTTTATTTCAAAACGGATATTGTAGACACATAGTCTGACCCGACCCGTGAGGCAAAAGCCAGATGATGAAAAAAATGTCAGCTAAGCTCAATTTAGCAAGGACTTGTATTTTGGCCCACTAAAGAGAAGTCCAGTGCACTTGAACCAAACCAAATCAAGCCCAAAACCTATTAAAATCCAAATAACTTACAGCCCAACCAAACTTGGCCCGAACAGCTAGCCCATAGGCCAGGTTTGTAGAGGCACCGCCTCTATGGATCAGAATTGGAAAAAAACAAAAATTCCTATTTTGGTGAAGCTGTTCCGGGATTTTCTTTGATTAATTCCTATTCAACCCAAAAAAAAAAGAATTTTTCTTATTTTGATGAATTAATTCCTATTTAAGAGGTTGAAGATCTCTATAAAAGAGAGAAGAAAAAACCCTAGAAAGGGGGAAAAATCGATTCAAAAATCAAAGAGAAGAAAAGAAAAAAAATCAAAAAACAAATGAAAGAGGAAAAATTTCATTGGAGTGGGGTTAATTTTGAGAAGAGGTAAGAATCCATATTGCAGCTGTGGTGGTTCAGAATCTGAGAGCAAAATATTTTCAATAAATTCTTCATTTTTTTTTTCTTTTCAATTTTTAATTGTTTCTGCACTAGAAGTTGCAGAGGCAATGCCTCTTCGTAGAGGCATCGCCTCTACTAATAAAAGAGGCATTGCCTCTGTGAATTTTAAATTTTTGTGACCGTTGGAAATAGAGGCGCCATCCCATTACCAATTTAAATTTAAATTTTAAATGAGGCACCGCCTCTATGACCTTTTTTTAAAAATAAATTTGCAACGTGCATGGCACTTTGCCATGCACGTTGCCCCCCCC
>CATIWO010354629.1:0-16336 GCA_949673435.1 Macaranga tanarius | reverse complement strand
ATTTTTCTTAAATTATTAGTTGTATTAACAATGATAAAGAAAACTAATTAAGTATTCTTAATTTTTAAATTAGACTATTTTATAATAAATATTTGAATAATAAAATAAGTGAACATATTTTAATTGATAATTTTAATTGTTATAATAAAATATAATTAATTTAAGATAAAATATAATAAAATTTTTTAATTTTATCTTAAATTAATTTTATTTTATAATAAAAATAAAATTATAAATTAAATTATGTTATGTTATTTTTCAAATATTTATTGCAAAATAGCCTAATTTAAAAATTATTTTTTAAAGTTTTCTAATTGAAATACATTTGAGTTTGAAATTTAGTTAAAATCTAACAAAAATTATGATATTGACAAAACTAATTGAGTTTATTCAAGTATAAAAATATTTATTCATTTAAGATATATTAATTAAAATATAATACAAATAATTAAAAATATTTAATTAATTTTATTTATCATTGTTAGTAAAGTAATAATTTCAGAAAAATATTTTTAATTTTATATTTTCTTGAAATTATTTTAGTGAGTTATATAGTTATTATAAAAGTTAAATAATATAATAAGTTATAAATAAATAAATAAAAATATATATTTATTTAAAGTATCAAAAATGACAAATTTTTATAGTTCTAGGACTGAAATGTAAAAACAAAGTTTGATTTTGAGGGTTGACTAACGAAAAATTGATTTGACTGACAGATAGGACTAACGGAAAGCTTTTTTAAAATTCATAGAACTTAATTGTAAAAAAATTTTTTTGTATGACTTAATTGAAAAAACGATATAATTTATAGGACAAACAATGTTGTTATCCCTAATTTTAACGAAAATAAAAGTGTAGAGATTCAATGTATAGAAATAAAAGTGTAAGGGATAAATTTAAAAAAAAAATAAAAGTGCAAAGGAAAAATATGGTTTATTCTATATATATATATATATATATACGTGTGTGCGAGAGAGAGATTAGGTATGACATTCTCATGATGCAAATTTCTTATATATTCAAAGTATACTATTATACTTTGAATACGACAAAAGTTGGAAATCACCCATCATGGTAGGGAGAGAAAATTTGTAAAAAATATTATTATAATTTGATTAATTATTAATAATTTCAATACAATTAATATTTTAAAATATTTTAACGCTTTTCTAAAATATCCCACTGGGCACATGAAATGTTGGATAGGAACGATTCCCGAAACACTATATTATGAAAAAAGTTGGCTTTTAATTTTGACCGATCTTATATCCTGAAGATTAACATATTAGTAGTTTGAAAATAGCGTTGATTTTTGATAGGGCAAATTAAAACAAATTTATCGTCTTTAATGTTTTTGTCAAATTTAATACTTTTTTAATTTTATTAATGTCATCAATTTAATTTTTATAATTTAAAATACTGATAAATTATTTAAAAAAATTTAATTGACAGTTGAAATTATCTTTAATTTTTTAAATGAAATTCATGTAAAATTTAATGAATAAAATAATGCGTCCTAAAATTTTAAAACACACAATTTTAAATATTTTTATGTCTATTTATTTCAAAAATTAAGCTATTTAAAATAGTGTATTTTGAAATTTTAGGGTCTCACAAGATGCACTATCTTATACATTGAATCATACATGAATTTCGCATAGAGAATTAAAGACAATTCCAAGTGCTATGTGAGTTTAATTTCTTTTGTCTCAAATTATAAAAATTAAAAAATTAGTGAGTAAAATTATCAAAATTAAAAAGATATATTAAATTTATTAAAAGCATTAAAGATGGTAAATTTTTTTTTGTTTGCCCTTTTTAATATTTTCAACATTTTTGAATTCTAGATTAAAAAAAAATGAAGGTCGTATTCTTATGCAATCAAAATCAACCTAATGGTATGTATGCATTAAAATTTCAACAGTTTTTATTAAAGTATTAACCAAATTCAATATAGATCATACTAAAATTGTTAGAAATTGATAAAATCAGAAAATTTTCAAAAAAAATGAATATAATTTTTAAAAGTAACAGGTATTTGGTTTTTTCGCATAAGTAGGTCTAAATAAAAACAATCTCACGTTTATTTTTGATGAAAAAGTAAGGAAATTTTGGAGTTGAAATTTTTTTTCCGTCTAACAATATTAAGAAAAAAAAGATTGAGATAATTATAAATGTTATTATTCTTATTATTCTTGTTATAAATTATTATTCTTATTATTCTTGTTATTATAAATGTTATTATTATTATTATTATTGTTATAATATATATATATATATATATTAATTGAAGAAGAGGGCATGTTAGAAAATAATAGAGAGGGAGGATTGAAGTGAATTTAGGCAGCAAACACGGGTACCAGAGTGGATATTTGTCACCTCGCTATCTATATAAAAACAAGTTGCAGAATTTTGGATAGGTCCCTGAATTCATCTGAATTTATCACTGTAGCACCCGACGATTTTTTCCTCTCCGTTCACTGGTAAAACCACCTCCGATCACCACGAAATTTGAACCATAGATACTTCTCATCATCCTCTACACGATGGTATTTTTGGTTTCATCTGAGAAGGTTTGGATTTGCGCCGGCAAGCCTTTGAAGTTTCGACAGTCCACTTCCGGCGGTGGATCTCTTTTTCCGGCGACTATCAGGCAGAACCACCACCACCAGTGAGTTTCTCTTATCGTCAGGAGTTCATAAATACCAACCATGCGACCGGATGTTGTTGTTTTAAATTTATAAGAATTTTTAACGAGAGTTTTGGAGCTAGAGCTGCGGACACTAGGCAAATAAGGACACGTCGGCCAGCGCGCTCTACTTGTGAGTTAATATTATGAAATGTACTATTGAGTTTTTTATGTATAATTGAAGTATTTAAATTTGATAAAATATTATATCCTATTCGATAATATTTATTTATTTATTTGGATGATGAAAATATTATCATTTGGACATTTTGGATAGCATGCATGAAATATATATATATACGGTGATTTTAAAAAGGTTTGATTACTAGAACACTTTATATAAATTGCTTTTAGATTCATTATGTTATTATATAAATATTTTGGAGAAAATAGTAGAACGTGCTACCTGGTGGGTGTTACTAGGACCATGTGCACACTGATAAAATCTTGGATATGTCATGTATTGGTTTTAGGCTCAGTGGAGCTTGATCTCTCGGGCAGTATGTGGATTGGGCTCGGTGGAGCTTGTTCTCTCGGGCCAGAGTTATGATGTAATTCAGTTGATCTTGTTCTCTTAGGACATCAATTGTTAGATTTGAGGTTTAGGGTTCTATCATGATTTTCACTAAAGATATTTTTAAAATTTTTAATTTTTGAACAAGAAATTTTATATAAAGAGATTTATGGGTTTTATAAAGATGTTTTATAAAGAAACTTTAAGTATTTAGTCATTTAATAAATTTTAAAGTACATTTTATAATATTAATTCACTCAGTGAAGTCTGACTCCCCTTAAATTATTTTTCAGAATTTCTTCAGTCAGATAGTTGCCCTTCTCTGCTACGCCAGTCTCATTCTTTCCCGGCTATATTATGTAGGTTTTGTTGACATTATATGTATTATATATTTATACTCTAGACACTGCAGTAGCTTATTATCATGATATTATGATCTTGATATTAGTCATGTGATGCATATTTGATGAATGTTAAAGTATTATTAGTTGAGATGTTATTTGGAAGTATATCTTTATTTTACAGGTTTTGAGTTTACTCTAGTTTTAGGGGAAACTCTGCCGAAATTTTGCTAAAATTTTTATTAAGGCTTACTACAAGTTTTGGAAGCATGTAGTTTTTCCATTCCCTAGTACCGGTCACGTGCCTTGTTCGGGTCGTGACAAAGTTGGTATTAGAGCCATAGATTTATTTGCATCTCTTCTAACCAGTTATGTTTGTCTTTTCTTGTAACTATTGCGGCGATTAGGTTGAATATTGTCATTTGTCATCATCATTGCTTCTAGAATCAGCTTGTGTGATACGATATTTTTGTTATGTTTTGAATTCCCTATCCTTATTTCTTGTCAGAATGAGGCGAGCACGAACTACTCCTACAGTAGAAGCAGTCCATAATGATGATGAGCAATCCTTTTAGGATGAAGCTCCTGCCCCACTTGTTAAGAGAAGGGGTAAACCAAGAGTAGTAGCTCAAAGGCAATCACCACAATAACCAACAGAGCCAATAGCTCCAGAGATAGACCCTACAACATTTGCAGTTGGAAAAATTGAAATTAATCAAGGTCTAGCTGCACTTAATCAAGCTATGCCCTTAGTGCAATAAATGCTTCAATAAAGGAATCAAGAAATGTCTGATGTAGATGCAGCTTTATTGTATTCCAAAGTAGGGAGTGTTTCATTTGATGGTATTAGAGATGCCTTGGATTTTATTAATACTATTGAGGCTAGAACCAGGACGGTGTCCACTAATTATCAGAGGATAATGATTGTAGAGTTATTTGTATAAACTACAACATAAGACTAGTTCATGCAGTCTATTCAGCCATACATGGCCACTATAACATGGTTGGAGTTTAATGAGAGATTTTTGAGGTACTTTTGCCCACCTTCCATGAGAGATAATTTCAGATGGCAGTTGTTGCATATAGTCAGAGGTGATCGATCAGTTGAGGAGTACACCCGTGAGTTCTTCAGATTATCACGTCATGCTGTGGATATGATGCAGATGAGAGGAGAGCAGTGGAGTTATTTATGACAGGGTTAGGCCTGACCTATATTAACATATGGACTAAGGACCAGAGCTTAGAGAGTGTTGTTGAGGAGGCTAGATGGTTGGAGAGGCACCACATCAGACATGGGACTATTTCTGACCCTTATAAGAGTAGCATCAGTGGATCAGTAGTGGCTCAGGGGATTCAGTAGCCTACCTTTTAGATGGGCAGTGTTGGTGTTCAGATAACTGGTACTTCACAGCAGGGTTATAGAGGCCACCATTGGCATAAAGGTAGAAGGCATAGCCGACGAAGTGGTGGATCTATCAAATTTGGGCCTGGGGCTAGTAGTAGCAGCAGTGGTCAAAGTTCGGGATATGGCAGTGCAAGCTTAAGACCCAGTGCATGTTCAAATTATGGTCGAGTACACCAAGGTCTTTGCCATTTACCATCAAGAGCTTGTTTTAGATGTGGGAAAATTGGACACTTTGCTAGAGCATGTCCGTATTTTGGCTATCAGCAGACATACTCGCGGGTTCATCTGCTGCAATTGCTCAGCCCGTATAATAGACTCCTCAATATCAGGCACCAGTATACCCTTAGTAGAGTGGTACTCAATTTGTGGGCCAGCAAGGTCGTGGTTCTGGAGGTAGATTTGGAGGGAGATCTAGTGGTAGAGGATTCATATAGTCCATCTACCTCACAGCAGGTAGGCCGTGGTAGGCTAGATTTTTTACCCTTACCCCTCAGGATGCTCAGGCATCCAATGTAATGGTAGCAGGTATACTTCCTGTTTGTTACTTAGAAGCTATGGTATTATTTAATCCGGGTGCATCACATTCTTTTGTTTCTCTTATTTTTGCATCAAGGATGAATTAACAACCATTGAAATTAATGGTTCCATTATCTGTGGTAACTCCTCTTAACGATGAGCTAGAAACATATATAGTTTTTCCATCATGTCCAGTATTGGTGGAAGGTTGAGAGTTGAGGGCTGGTCCTATTGGATGTGATTGACTTTGATGTAATTTTGGGAATGGATTAGTTGGCCCAATACTATGCTACTTTAGATTTTCGCGAGAAAAAGGTAATCTTCAAGATTCCAAATGATGTGGAATTCTGATTCAGGGGTGATAAGAGTTCAATGCCTAAAAATCTCATTTCTGTAATCACAGCTAGAAAAATACTTAGAAGGGGATGTCAAGGCTATCTAGCTGTGGTCAAAGATATTAAGGCATATAAGGGAGCAGTTGAGAATGTGCCAATTGTGCTTGAGTTTCTTTATTTTTTCTTGAAGAATTACCAGGTTTACCACCTGAGAGAGAGATAGAATTCTGTATTGATGTTGTAACTGGTACAGATCCTGTCTCTATGCCACCTTATAGGATGGAACCTACAGAGTTAAAATAACTTAAGTAGCAATTGCAAGAGTTGCTAGATAAGAGTTTCACTAGACCCAACACATCTTTTTAGGGTGCACCAATTTTATTTGTAAAGAAGAAAAATAGCAGCCTACAATTTTGTATCAACTATAGACAGTTGAACAAGGTTACTATCAAGAATAAGTATCCTCTACCGAGGATTGATGACTTATTTGATCAGTTGCAAGGAGCGCATTATTTCACCAAGATTGACTTAAGATTGGGGTATCATCAATTGAGAATTAGGAGTGGAGATATACCTAAAACAACATTTCGAACTAGATATGGCCACTCTGAATTTTTGGTGATATCTTTTAGATTGACCAATACCCCAGTAACTTTTATGGATTTGATGAATATGGTATTTAGGCCATTCTTGGATGGATTTATAATAGTATTTATCGATAATATTCTGGTGTACTCTAGAAGTACTTATGAGCATGCTATGCACTTAAGGATGGTAATTCAGACCTTGAGAGAACATCAATTGTATGCCAAGTTCTCGAAATGCAAGTTTTGGTTAAATCAAGTGGTATTTTTAGGACACCTATTGTCTAAGGATGGTATTTAAGTGGATCCAAAGAAGGTAGAAGCTATTACAGAATGGCCAAGACCTACAGCTGTAATAGAGGTGAGAAGTTTTCTAGGTTTAGCTGGCTATTATAGGAGATTTGTGAAGGATTTCTTTAGAATAGCAGTGCCTTTAACAAGGTTAACCTAAAAAAATGTTAAGTTTGTATGGTTAGACAGGTGTGAGGAGCACTTTTAGTTACTGAAAGATGCATTAACATCAGCTCCAGTGTTAACCTTACCCTCAGGAAATGAAGGTTACACAGTCTATTGTGATGCTTCTCAAGTGGGCTTGGGATATGTTTTAATACAAAATGGTAGAGTAGTTGCTTATGCTTTACGTCAGTTAAAGAAGCATGAGCAGAATTACCATACTCATGATCTGGAAATAGCGGCAGTGGTGTTTGTACTTAAGATTTGGAGGCATTATTTGTATAGTGTAACTTGTGAAATATATACCGACCACAAGAGCTTAAAGTATATTTTCCGGCAGAGGGACTTGAACTTGAGGCAGAGGAGATGGATGGAACTTCTCAAAGATTATGATTGCTCTATTCTTTATCATCCAGGTAAAGTTAATATGGTAGCTGATGCATTGAGTAAAAAGTTAGCAGGCAGTCTTGCTCACATCAGCACTGAAAGAAGATAAATTATTAAAGAATTGCATGAGTTAATTGATTAAGGGTTGTAATAGAAGGTAACTAAGAAATGTCTTTTAGCTCAATTCAGGGTACGGTCAATGTACATGGATAGAGTTAAGTTAGCTCAAGGAAGGGACCCACAATTTCAGAGGATTATATCAGAAGTCCAATAAGGTCGATCAGGGGATTTTGTGATTGATAATGATGGTGTGTTGCGTTTGGGTACTAGGTTATGTGTGCCAGATGTTGATAATCTGAGGAAGGAGATTATGGAAGAAGTACACTTTTCTGCTTACAGTATTCATCCAGGTTCTACCAAAATATACCATGATTTAAAAAGTACATATTGGTGGAATGGAATGAAAAGAGATATTGCAGAGTTTGTATCCAAGTGTCTCACATGCCAGCAAGTAAAACTTTAGCATCAAAGACCATTCGGTTTACTTCAGCAGCTTCCTATTCCTGAATGGAAATGGGATATGATTGCAATGGATTTTGTCACTAGTTTACCACGTACCACAAATGGCTATGATGCTATTTGGGTGATAGTGAATAGACTGACCAAATCAGCTTACTTTTTACCGATAAAGAAGACTTATACAACAAACAAGTTAGCTCGGTTATATATAAATCGAATTGTTTATCTTCACAGTGTGCTAGAAATTATAGTGTCAAACAGAGGAGCTACTTTTACTTCAGTTTTCTGGCAAGAGTTACATAAGGCATTGGGTACGAGGCTCGACTTCAGCACAACTTTTCATCCTCAAACAGATGGCTAGTTAGAAAGAACTATTCAGATATTGGAGGATATGTTGAGAATGTGTGTTATGGATTTTGGAGGACAGTGGGACCTATATCTACCATTGATAGAGTTTGCTTACAATAATAGCTACCATACTAGCATTGAAATGGCTCCATATGAGGCATTGTATGGAAGGAAGTGTAGATCTTCTATATATTAGGAAGTAGGTGAAAGGCAAATAATAGGTCTAGAGTTAGTTTAAGTGACTTCTGAGAAGGTTTCTCTTATCCAATAGAGGTTCAAGATAGCTTTCAGCTGACAGAAAAGCTATGCAGATCCTAAGAGAAAAGATGTGTCATTTTCTGTTAGAGATTTGGTATTTCTAAAAGTGTCACCAATGAAAGGGTTTGTGAAATTTGGCAGAAAGGGTAAGTTAGCTCCGAGGTATATTGGACCTTTTAAAATTCGATCTAAGATTGGTGAGGTAGCTTATTGATTGGTGTTGCCACCTGAATTGTTAAGGATTCACCCAGTTTTTCATGTCTCTATGCTGAGGAAGTATATTTCTGATCTTTCTCATATTCTTCAACCTCAAGTGGTAGAGCTCAATTGTAATGATCTGTATCTTTCTTAATAAATTAAGATATGGATTTGAGTATTAATTATTATTTTTATGAAATTATTGTCAAATGAGTATTTTATTTTATTTTATTAAAATGTTAGCATTTTTATGTAATTATATATATTTTTGGTGTGTGTATATAATTAGTGAATAAATTTAAAAATTGAGTATTATTTTGGTAAAAAATATTTTTAGATAAGGATTGAATGGGTAAAATATTATTCTTAATATTATATTCATTTTATAAAAATTCCTTTTCTTTTTCTTTTTCTTTCCTTTTCTTTTTTTTTTCTTCTTCTCTTTCTTTTTTTTTTCTTCTTCTCCCTCCCGCCAGCCACTCCCGCACCTGCACCAGCCACTCTCCGCTGCCTGCCAGCAGCTTCAGACGCCGCCAGCAGTCCTCCCAACTCTGGCCATTCCTTCCTTTCCTCTCTCTCCCGCCATTCTTTCTTTGGCCGAGGAGAAAAGAGATCGCCGGAGCCGCCTCCGACGTCACCAGCAGCCGCCGCTGGTACCCATGTGTTCGCCGTCCTCCGGGCAACGCATATCTGCTGTCCGTTGCTGCGATCCACGCTGGCAACCACCTCGGTTCGAGGTAAATAGATTTTTAAGTTTTTGGCCGGTTTTATTAATTTAAGCAGGATTTAGACTTTGTTGTAGTTATGGGTTTTGATCAGGGATTTGAGATATCTCTACTGATATTTTTTCATAATTTTCTGAAATTATTGAATTTTTTGAGTTACTATTCCGAGTCGGGTTACTGTTCCGAACCAAAAATATTTTTATATTTTTAATAAATACTATAAATTGTGTGGACTAAACTTTACTAAATAAATTTTATGAAATTATTTGTAGATTTTAAGATATAAATTTTTGAAAGAAAATTATATTTAAATATATTTTTAGAGAAAAATGGGCATTTTATTGTTTATTCATTTTTAATTAAAATTTAAGATTTATTTAACATGTTTAAACTGATTTAAATAATAAAATTATGGAAATAATATTTTTATAAGTAAATTGTAATTTCTAATTGGTCGAAAGTGATTTCGGAAAAATGAATTTCGTTATTATTTTAAATGATTAAATGAGTTCTTTAATATTTTTATTATATTTGAATAGTTTATTAAATTTAACAATAATTTTGGTTAAGAAAGTTTAAAAGAAGTTTTATAAATTAATTGTTTTAAATTGTCGATTTTAGTTAAGTTAAAGGAGAATTTTATTAATGGTTTAAAATTGAATTTTCTTTTATATTCCAATTATTTAAATGAATTAAATTGCGAAAGTTTAATTAATTTCTATGTTATCTTTGTGTGTGCAATGTGTTGGTTCTCGGTTTCGGGAGCCCAACTTGAGTTATTGAGTTATGGGTATTATAGAAGTGTTATTTTTATGCAGGAATGACTCTACTTATAGTAGAGAGATGTCCGTTTTTCAAAGGAGACTCTATCAAATTTTTGGTAGATTTCTCGTAAAACGTAACATCAGTGTGTTCAAATTATTAAGTTTAATTAGAATTGTGTCTTAGATCTAGTTTATTCCTTAGAAATCTAGAATGTATAAGGATAGGATTGTAATTCCATTTATCTTTTATATTTTTTATAGCCTCACTAGGAGCAGGGCCTTCAGGACAGAGCTAGTCGAGTTAGCGCCGAGGAGCGCATTCTACTTGTGAGTTAATTTTATAAAATATTTATTGAGAAAAATTTGCATAATTATTATTAATGGAATTTTTATTAGTATGCATGAGTTAACATTTATAAAATGTTTTATTGGATTTGTTTGTGTGGTTTTATTAATTAAATTGGATAAATCGAGATTTAATGGTGTGAAATTTATTTACTTATTACTTTTATTATTGCGATGCTGAAAATGTTACTATTGGATATTTCGACTAGTATGCATGTATTTCATAAGTACAATGATTTAAATGATTAATTTCTAATATATTTTATAAATGTTTCAAATTTATTATATTATTATATAAATGTTTTGGGAGAACTGGTAGAACGGGCTACCTGGTGGGTGTCACTAGGACCATGTGCACATAGGTATTGATTTATATTAATTATGAGTTTTATTGTACGCCCTGGTTGAGCGATGCTCTCTGGGCAGAGATATGATATTATTATTGAAATGTGAGCCCTGGTTGAGCGATGCTCTCTGGGCCGATATGAGATTTTGAGATGTGGACCCTGGTCGGGCGATGCTCTATGGGCAAGATTATGACTATTTATTGGTTGGACCCTGGTTGAGCTTGCTCTCTGGGCGCCGGTAAATATTGAATTAAGAGATAGACTGTGTTTGGACCCTAGTCGAGCTTGCTCTCTGGGACCGGCAGTCATTTGGATTCAAGAGAGCCGAAATGCTATTAGATTTGAGGTTTAGGGTTCTATCATGATCTCCGTTAAAGATTTTTAGTGTATATGATTTTTGAACGAGGAATTTGTACAGAGAGATTTATGAATTTTGGAAAGATATCTTATAGAAAATATTTGATTCATTTATTTATTTTATTTTAAACAAAGGATTTCAAATATTTATCCATCTAATGGATTTATTGATTTTAAATAAGGATTTTAAAATCAACATGCATTTTATAACATTAATTCACTTAGTGAGGTCTGACCCCCCTCAATTATTTTTCAGAAATTCTTTCTTCAGGTTTCCCATAGTCGTCCTTTTCGGCGGACGTATTCTTCGCCGGCTAATTTATGTACATCTTAATCTATCTTTTATTTGTATTATTTTGATGCTGCAGTAGTAGTACGTTGTTGTTGCAATATGTTAAGTTGATTTTAGTAGTTGTGATGTGATTGGTTTGTATGTATAAATGTTCTAACATGATGTTAGACATGGATAATGTTTTAAGTTTAAAAGTTTTAATTTTGAAGTAAATTTATGATTATGTTGTGTATGAAATGTGGTATTTGAGGCTTGCTATGGGTTCCGGATTCATATAAATTCCCGTTCCCTAGCACCGGTCATGACTCTTGGGTTTGGATCGTGACAAAGTTGGTATCAGAGCCTAGGTTTAGTATTGTATGACCTATGATGGTAGAGTTTGAGTTTTCTTTGAAACTACTGCAGCAATTAGGTTCGTCTATGTCTTTGAAAAGTCTTCTTTGCTTTTAGATTTCCGCATAACCGTTAGGATATTTATTTATTGTCTGAATGTGTGTTTTATTTTTTTTCTTTTCTTTTTAGTATGAGGAGAGCGTGAGTCGCTCTACAGGCTGATGACAAAGAGTCTTATCAAGATGAGGCTCTACCCCCTGTACAGCCAGCTAGGCGTAGGGGTAGACCTAGAGGGGTTATTGGTCATCGTAGATAGTAGGATGAGGAACCTGCAGCTCAGGGTTTGATGATGCCGCCTATGCACCAGAAGTTCAGCAAAGTGCAGCAGCTACACCTCAGGCTATACCACCTATGCAACCTTTATTTCAGCTGAGAGCTCAGGATATGTTAAACTTAGAGGCAGCTGTATATTAGGCTAGAGTTTTGATTGATCTGGGTACTACCTATTCTTTTGTATCTCCTATTTTTGCTTCGAAGGTGAGTTGCAAGCTGAGAGGATGACAACTTCTTTATCAGTTGCCACACCTTTGAGTGATTCTTTAGACATAAATGTTGTTTTTCTTGGGTGTCCTATTTTAGTAGAGGGCAGAGAGTTACCAATAGATTTGGTGTTGCTTGATGTGATTGATTTTGATGTAATCTTGGGAATAAATTAGTTATTTCAGCATTATGCCACTTTGGATTGTCGTAGTAAAATGGTGATTTTCAGAATTCCCGGTGAAAAAGAATTCAAGTTCTTAGGTGATAAGAGTTCTGCACCTTAGAATCTTATCTCTGCCATTACGGCAAGAAAGACACTTAAAAAAGGATGTCTAGGATATTTGGCTTTGGTCAGGGACACGGTAGCAGAACAGAAATTCATTTTGGATATTCCTGTAGCTTGTGAGTTTCCTGATGTATTTCCTGATGAATTATCGGGTTTACCACTTTAGAGAGAGTTTTGCATTGATGTGATCCCAAGCACGGCTCCTATCTCTATGCCACCTTATAGGATGGCTTCTGCAGAGTTAAAAGAGTTGAAGGAGCAGTTGTAAGAGTTGTTGGATAAGGGTTTCATTAGACCCAGTACTTCTTCTTGGGGTGCACCGGTATTATTGTAAAGAAGAAGGATGATACACTCAGATTGTGTATTGACTACAGAGAATTGAACAAGGTGACTATCAAGAATAAGAATCCACTTTTAAGGATAGATTTATTTAATCAGCTTCAGGATGCACAGTTCTCTAAGATTGACTTGAGATCAAGTTATCACCAATTATTGATTAGAGAAGCAGACATTTTTAGAACAGCGTTCCGTACAAAATATGACCATTATGAGTTTGTTGTGATATCTTTTGGATTGACCAATGTACCAACAACTTTTATGGACTTAACGAATAGGGTGTTCAGAATATGTTTAGATAAATTTTTGATAGTATTCATTGATGATATATTGGTGTATTCGAAGAGCATGTGTTTTATTTAAGAACAGTATTGCAGACACTAATGGACAATCAGCTTCATGCTAAGTTCTCTAAGTGTGATTTTTGGCTTGAAAGTGTGGCATTCCTTGGGCATTTAGTGTCTAAGGATGGTAGTCAAGTAGATCTACAGAAGATTGAAGCAGTATCTAAATGGCCTAGACCGACATCTGTTATAGAGATTCGGAGTTTCTTAGGTTTGGCAGGGTATTATAGGAGGTTTGTTCAGGATTTCTCGAGGATTGCAGCACCTATGACCCACCTAACTCAAAAGAATGTGAAGTTTGTGTGGCCAGAAGCATGTGAAAATAGCTTTCAATTGCTAAAGGAGAAATTGACTACAACACTAGTATTGACTTTACCTAATGGAGTAGACAAGTTATCTTTGCTCTTAAGATTTGGAGACATTATCTATATGGGATGATGTGGGATATTCATTAACCACAAGAGTTTGAAGTACATTTTTCAGTAGAGAGACCTAAAATTGAGATAAAGAATATGGTTGAAACTTCTGAAAGACTATGATTGTGACATTTTGTAGTGGCTGATGCTTTGACCAGGAAGTCTTCGGATAGTCTTGCTCATATTAGTATAGAAAGGAGGCTTTTGATCCAAGAGATGTACAAGTTAGTAGACCAAGAATTGAGGATGAAGATAACCAAGTCAGGGGGATTGATAGCCCATTTCAGAGTTAGATCGATATAGAGGGATAGGATCAAGGCAGCTCAAAGCTGAGATCTTGAATTGTTAAAGCTTATAGAGAAAGTTTGCGAAGGGAAGTTTATTGATTTTAATCTTGATGATGAAGGTGTTCTTTGGATTAGTGGAAGATTGTGTGTTCCTAATGTGGATAATTTGAGAGAAGAGATCTTGAAGGAAGCTCATTATGCAACTTATAGTATACATCCTGGTTCTACCAAGATGTACCACAACATAAAGGATATTTGTTGGTGGGATGAAATGAAGAAAAATATAGCAGAATTTGTTTCCAAGTGTCTGACATGTCAGCAAGTGAAAGCAGAGCACTAGAAATCTTCAGAAAAAAAAACTTCAGCCTCTTCCGATTCCTGAGCGGAAATGGGAGAGAATCACCATGAATTTTATGATTGGGTTACCTCATTCCAAGGATGGATATGATTCCATTTGGGTGATAGTGGACAGGTTGACAAAATCAGCTCACTTTCTGCCAGTTAAAGCTACTTATTCAGTGGCTAAATTGGCTAGATTATACATCAAGCACATTGTGTGTCTTCATGGGGTGCCTGTTTCTATTATTTCTGATAGAGGTTTAGTGTTTATCTCATGATTTTGGCAGAAATTACAAGAAGCTGTGGGTACCAAACTTGATTTTGGCATTGCTTTCCATCCTTAGACAGATGGTCAGTCAGAGAGAACGATCCAAACAATTGAGGATATGTTGAGAATGTGTGTAATGGATCTTGAAGGCAATTAGGATGATCATTTGCCAGTGCTAGAATTTTCTTGTAAAAACATGTATCATAGTAGTATTGAGATGGCACCATATGAAGCTTTATATAGAAGGAAGTGTAGGTCTTACTGTGTTGGAATAAAGTTGGAGAAAGAGAGCTAACTGGACCAGAAAATATTAAAGATACATCCGAGAAGGTTGCTTTGATCAAAAAAAGATTGGAAACATCAGCTAGCAGATAGAAAAGCTATGCAGACCCGAAGCGAAAGGATGTAGAATTCCAAGTTAGGGATTATGTGTTCTTGAAGGTATCACAAATGAAAGGTGTTATGAGATTTGACAAGAAAGGGAAGTTGGCACCGAGGTATATAAGGCCTTTCGATATTGTAGAAAGGGTTGGACTGGTTGCTTATCGATTGGCTTTACCTCCAAATTTGTCACAAGTCCATCCAGTGTTTCATGTTTCGATGCTCTGAAAATATATTTCGGATCCTTCGCATGTTTTGCAACCCCAGAGTGTGGAAGTGAATGAAGATTTGACGTATGAGGAGGAACCAGTTGCAATTGTTGACTATCAAGTTTGTCTGTTGCATTCTAAACAGATTCCAATGGTCAAAGTCTTGTGGAGGAACAACAATATTAAAGAACACACGTGGGAGACTGAGGCAGAGATACGAGTGGCATATTCTTATCTTTTTCCTCAAAGAGACCTTGTACTCTTTTCTATTTATCAAAATTCGAGGACGAATTTTTATAAGGAGGGAAGATTGTAATGATCTGTATCTTTCTTATTAAATTAAGATATGGATTTGAGTATTAATTATTATTTTTATGAAATTATTGTCAAATGAGTATTTTATTTTATTTTATTCAAATGTTAGCATTTTTATGTAATTATATATATTTTTAGTGTGTGTATATTATAGTGAATAAATTTAAAAGTTGAGTATTATTTTGGTAAAAAATATTTTTAGATAAGGATTGAATGGGTAAAATATTATTCTTAATATTATATTCATTTTATAAAAATTCCTTTTCTTTTTCTTTTTCTTTTCTTTTCTTTTCTTTTCTTCTTCTTCTTTTTTTTTTCTTCTTCTCCCTCCCGCTAGCGACTCCCGCACCTGCACTAGCCACTGCCACCAGCCACTCCCCGCCGCCTGCCACCAGCTCCAGACGCTGCCAGCAGTCCTCCAAACTCTGGCCATCCCTTCCTTTCCTCTTTCTCCCGCCATTCTTTCTTTGGCCGAGGAGAAAAGAGATCGCCGGCGCCGCCTCCAACGTCACCAGTTGCCGCCACTAGTACCCACGCATTCGCCGTCCTCCGGGCAACTCATATCTGATGTCCGTTGCTGCGATCCATGCCGGTAACCACCTCGGTTCGAGGTAAATAGATTTTTGAGTTTTTGGCTGGTTTTGTTAATTTGAGCAGGATTTAGACTTTGTTGTAGTTATGAGTTTTGATCAGGGAGTTGAGATATATCTACATTTTTTCATAATTTTCTAGAATTATTGGATTTTTTGGATTACTATTCTGAGTCGGGTTACTGTTCCGAACCAAAAATATTTTTATATTTTTAATAAATACTATAAATTGTGTGGACTAAACTTTACTAAATAAGTTTTATGAAATTATTTGTAGATTTTAAGATATAAATTTTTGAAAGAAATTATGTT
>CATIWO010354612.1:0-18119 GCA_949673435.1 Macaranga tanarius | reverse complement strand
TAGATCCCAACTCATACACACTAAGCCAAAAACCCTCAATTTAATACCAAAGTTAGAGTTATAGGTCTACTTCAAAATCCAACTGAAATCATTTCAATTGAACATGCATAAAAGCACTTAGGGATGTAACAATCTATTCAGTTCAAAATAGACCACTTAGTAAGCACTGAAATGTTTTGCTTCACTAGACCCTTCTAACCACGAATGTTTGAGAAACTTAAAACATGAAACTTGTAAAGGACTCCCTAAGGTTTCCATAACACTAATGCTTGTTCAAATCAGAGGTGTATAGCTCTAATTATGGTCAAATTACAAAAGGTAAAAATTCAGCCAAAATAGAGCAAGCGATTCAACTATCCAAACTCAATAAAAAACTCAATGAAAATACAAATCACTAACCAAAAGGTGTTCTAGCACTAAGGAGGTTGTTAAATACAGCTTCAATTCTTCTTTTTCCAGCCAAGGAAACTCTCTCTCTCTCTCTCTCTCTCTCTTTCAAACCCTTGCTATTTTGAAGAAAATGAAATAGTGCAACTTCCTCTAACCTTCACTCTCCTATATACATACATACACCCACATACATGCATGCTCACGTAGGGTAGAAGAAGATTAAGCCAAATTTGTGATATTTACTTGCCAAATCTCCACTTTAGTCCTTAATGAACCCCTCTTCTATCCATCTAACCTTTCAACTTATAATTGCTACAATCAAACCCCTACTAACCTTACAATCTAATCCTTTCTATACTTCCTACTCAAACTCAAATTAAACAATTCATAATTATGCCATAATTAGGGCGGGTGTTACAGGTGTACTCCACCTTCCTCCTCCATATCATTTTAGGCATTGTGTGTACATTGTATCTTTATGTTTAGTACTTTTATGTAATACTAGACAAGCATTATGTGTAATGCTGAACATGTATGTTCATACTAGCTTTAGTATAAATATGAAGTACTTTGCTTCTTAAAAGCATTTGTTATGCCAATTGTACGGTTATTTTTATGCTTTATGTGAAATTCTTGATAATGCCATATGTGCATGTTTATTTATGGCCACATGTTTAGTTGTATTTTTGGGCGTCACATTTAGTGGTATCAGAGCAGGAATTAGATTTCCTTGGGACAGGATTGCTTGATGCATACATGGCATAACATTTCATACATGAGTCTTAGATGACCAATAGTGATAGTGTGTTGCATATGTTAGGATGGAAGGACCACCAGCTCTGCATATCGGCCCAGAAGAGTTATCAAAGTCTGTGCATGGTCATTCACCAAGGCATTCTATTGGTGCACCTGTAAAAGTACAACCTCAACCCCATCCTGCTCAAGCTATATATCCCCCATTTATGTAGGAATTTATTCAGATTATGAAGGAGGCAACCCAAAAACTAGCATATAGTACGCTAGATGGCCATTATAAAAAGATTAAAAAGCAAGGCGCAAAACTTTTTATGGGAACTACCTATCCAATAGTAGCAGAAGAGTGGTTAAGAAATACGAAGAGGGTGTTGAATCAAATTGAGTGTACGACGGAGAAGAAAGTGAGCTACGCAGCATCGTTGTTTGAGCAAGATGCGTTAAATTGGTGGAAGATGGTGCCTGAAAGTAGAAATGTACCAGAGACTTTGACATGGACTAATTTTTTGAGGGAGTTCATTGACAAATGCATGCCGGTTGTTTATAAAGCTAGAAAGAAGTTGTAGTTCCTCAACTTGAAGCAAAAGGATTTATCAGTCGCTGAATATGAGGTTCAGTTTGTTAGACTCTCCAAATACGATCTTGAAGAAGTAGCAACTGATGAGCTGAAGAGAGATAAATTTGAAAGAGGTCTGAATCTTAAAATCCAGGAACGTATAACAATCAAACTTCCCACCTAGAGAGATCTATTGGAGACCGCCCTTAGAACTGAAGAAATTATCTTGTAGACGAATGCATTAGAGGCAAAAAGAAGAAGAGTTACTAGTGCATTTACCACATCAATAAGAACTAGTATTGGATCATCTTTCTGAGGTGTTGGGTTTCAAAGAGGAAACTTTAGAGGGCGTGGGTCAGTTCGACCTAGCCAATCATCGGGAAGCACATTTACAAGAGGAAGTGGAAGGATAGATACCCGAAGAAATATTACTAGGGGGAGATCTACAAGTGGCATGTTAACTCCTATGCGCAACAAATGTAGTAAATTTCACTCTGGGGAATGTTGGAATTCTAGACCTAATGTGTGCTACCATTGCAATCAACCGGGTCACTTTTTGAGGGAATGCCCATTGAGGATGGGTATTGGAGGATCACAAATGTCAACGCAAAGTAGTGTCGGAATAAATTTTTCATAAGCAAGTAGAGGTAAAGGTCACGGAAGAGGAAGTGGAGTAAGCACCTCAACATCGACCGAGTCTATTGGCCAAAACTTGAGCCAAGCAAGAGTGTATGCCATAACTCGACAAAAAGCTCATAATGCACCGGATGTAGTGACGGGTGCCTACTCTATTCTTGGATTTAATGCTTTTGTGTTAATAGATCCTGGATACACGTGCTCTTTTATATCAGATGAATTTTCTTTAAGAGTTCATAATACTATTGAATCATTAGAGCATGACATATGTCTATCTATGCCGGCTGGGGGAGTAGTAGTTGTAAATAGGGTAGTTAGATCATGCCCTATAGTAATTAATGATATGACTTTGCCTGCGGATTTAGTAGTCATCAAGTTAGAAGAGTTTAATGTAATTTTGGGGATGGATTGGTTATCTAGATACTATGTTATTGTAAATTGCCATACAAAGGAAGTGGTGATAGAGATTCCAGGAAAAAGGAAAATGGTGTTAGTAGGAGAGAGAAAGACTATTCCTACTTGTCTTATTTCAGCTACCGTAGCCTTCCAATTGATTAGAGAGGGCTGTAAAGCATATTTGGCTAGCATCATTGATACGGTAAGGGTTAGTCTGGGAATGACAGATATACCAATTTTTAGAGATTTTCTGGATGTATTTTTAGATTAATTGATGGGTTTGCCACAACATCAAGAAGTGGACTTTGAGATTGAGACTATGCCACGAACTGCACCAATATCAATTGCATCCTATCGGATGGCACCACTAGAGTTGAAAGAATTAAAGAAGCAATTAGAGGAACTATTAGAAAAGGGGTTTGTGAGGCCAAGTATCTCACCATGGGGAGTACCGGTGTTATTTGTGAGAAAGAAAGATGGAAGCATGAGATTGTGTATCGACTATAGGTAATTGAACAGAATTACAGTGAAGAACAAATATCTGTTGCCTAGAATTGATGATTTACTTGACCAGTTGAAGGATGCTTCAGTATTTTCAAAGATTGATTTGAGATCTGGCTATTGGCAACTTTGAGTAGCGGAAAGTTCCATACCAAAGAAGGCATTTAGAACCCCGATATGGGCGCTTTGAATTTTTAGTTATGCCATTCAGGTTGACAAATGTACCTGCAGCCTTTATGTCCTTGATGAACAAGACCTTTCAATCTTATCTTGATCAGTTCATTATTGTGTTCATTAATAATATACTTATATATTCATCCAGTCAGAAAGAGAATGAGAATCATCTTCAAATAGTTTTACAAATACTTCAAGAGAAGCAATTATATGCTAAGTTCAGCAAGTGTGAGTTCTGGATAGAGGAGATTGCCTTCCTTGGCCACATTGTGTCGAAAGAAGGAGTACAACCGGATCCGTCCAAGATTAAAGCTATCTTGGAATGGCAAGCACCTAGAAGTGTAACTGAGATTAGAAGTTTTTTAGGGTTAGCCGAGTACTACAGAAGATTTGTGAAGGATTTTTCGGTTATTGCTAAACCATTGACAACGTTGTTGAAGAAAAACACTTCCTATCATGGAATCAAGCAAGGCAACGGAGCTTTGAAAAGTTGAAAGAAACCCTCACCACGGCTCCTGTTTTAGCATTACCAACTGGTAATGGAGGCTTTGTGGTATATACTGATGCTTCATGATACGGATTGGGTTGTGTGCTTATGCAAAATGGAAGGATGATAGCCTATACATCTAGGCAACTAAGGCCTCATGAAATGAACTACCCGACACATGATTTAGAATTGGCCGCCATTATTCATGCTTTGAAGACTTGGAGGCATTATTTGTATGGAGAGACTTTTTCTATCTTCACCGACCATAAAAGTTTGAAGTGTATTCCTACTCAAAAGGAATTAAACTTGAGACAACGAAGATGGATGGAATTATTGAAGGATTATGATTGCACCATCGAATATCATCCGGGAAAAGCAAATATAGTGGCAGATGCTTTGAGCTAAAAGACTAGAGAGTGCACGGCCGGATTAGTTTGTCATGATGTGGGTAATTTAGTGGCTCTACGGGTAATGAATGTTTCACTTGATGTTGAAGTTGACCATTTAATGGCAGCGTTGCAAATTAAACCATCACTAGAAGATCAAATATGACATGTTCAAATGGAAGATGCCTATTTGAAGAAGATGAAGGATAAGGTAGAAGCAGGACTCAATATGCTATTTACCTTGAGGGAGGATGGTATGTTGATGATTGAAAAGTGTATTTATGTTCCGGATATCGGCGAATTAAGGAAGCAAATAATGAATGAAGTGCATACCGCTCCATATGCGATGCATCCCGGTAGTACGAAGTTGTATCAAGATTTGAAGTTATTTTATTGGTGGCTAGTGATGAAAAGAGATATAGCTGATTATGTTGTAAGATGTTTGACTTGTCAACAAGTAAAGGCCGAACATCAAGCTTTGGCGGGGAAGTTGCATCCTTTGGCAATACCGGAGTGGAAATGGGAAAAGATTACTATGAATTTTGTGATTGGACTGCCTCGTACCTTTCAAAAGTAGGGGTGAGCCAATGTCAGTTTGGTTCAGTTTAAAAATGCCTAAAATCGAACTGAACTAAACCTATATCGGTTCGGTTTTGTTAAAAAATTCCTAAAATCAAATTGAACCGAACCAATTTTTTTTGGTTTGATTCGGTTATTTTTTATTTTTTTAATTTCTTTTCACTTTTTTAATTTTAAAATTATTTTATTTATGTAATTTTATAATATTCTAATAAGATTTATAAGATATATTAATGTTAATTTTTTATATTTGTTTTATTTATTAATTTTTTTAAAAAATCAAATGAACTGATTCTCTAAAATATATTTAAATACATTTTGTTAGAATTTTTTTGGTAGTAAATAATTTTATTAAGAGTTTTATATATTTAGAAACTAATATTATTAATAAAATTTAAAATATTATTACTAAACCAATCAAACCGACCTATAAATATATATAAAATTTTAAATATACTATGACTTTTGGTTCGGTTTAATACATTTTTTACTCTAAAAATTGAACTAAACTTATTTCGGTTTAGTTCGGTTTAAACCAAATTAACAAATTTCATCATGAAAACCAAATTGAACGAGTTGGTTTGGTTCAGTTTTCGGTTATTTTTGCTCACCCCTATTCAAAAGCACGATGCGGTGTGGGTGATAGTTGACCGGTTGACCAAGTCGACTCATTTCTTACTAATACAAACAAGTGATTCCTTAGACAAGTTGGCTTCCTTATACATTGCAGAGATTGTGAGGCTATATGGAGTTCCTTTATCTATTGTGTCCAACAGGGATCCGAGATTTACTTCCCATTTTTGGAAGAGTTTACAAAAAGCTTTGGGGATAAAATTGCATTTTTCTACTGCTTTTCATCCGCAAACAGATGGTCAGTCAGAAAGGACCATCCAGACACTTGAAGACATGATGAGAGCTTGTACCTTGGAGTTTAAAGGTAATTAGGATGCGCACTTACCATTGTTAGAATTTGCTTACAACAATGGATATCATTCTAGTATTGGGATGGCGCCTTATGAAGCCTTGTATGGGAGAAAGTGTAGAAGCCCAATATATTGAGATGTTGAAGGCTTGAGGCAACTTGAAGGTCCAGATTTGGTACAAGAAATGGTGGATAAAATTCAAGTGGTCAAGAAATGCTTGAAGGCGGCACAAGATCATCAGAAAATCTATACGGATCGACACCGCCGGGAGATGGATTATGAAGTTGGTGAGAAGGTCTTTTTGAAGGTATCACCATAGAGAGGCATTTTAAGATTTGGAAAGAAAGGAAAATTGAGTCCAAGATACGTGGAACCGTATAAAATTTTGGAAAAGGTAGGACCATTGGCGTACAAATTGGCTTTGTTAAGGGAATTATCTTCAATACATGATGTATTCCATGTATCTATGTTGAGGCAGTATAGGTCGGATCCAAGTCATGTGATACAAGAACCTGAGATAGAGATATCCGAGGGATTGACATATGTAGAGGAACTGATAGAGATTCTAGATCTAAAGGTGAAGAAGTTGAGGAATAAAGAGATTCTAATTGTGAAAGTGAAATGGAGTTATCACTCACCTAGAGAAGCAATGTGGGAGGTAGAGGAGCAAATGAGACAAAAGTATCTATATTTATTTCCAGAAAGTGGTAAGTTGTTAAATTTTGGGGATGAAATTTTTATTAGAAGGGAAGAACTGTAACACCCACCTTTTAGAGTACATTGTTCATACGTTATGAATACATGTCGTATAGAGTCTTAGTGTGATATATGTTTAAGTGTGGAGATTTACATATTGGTAGAGAAGGACCTAAATTGTAAGATAAGTTTAGGGTTGGTTTGACACTATAAAAAGTCATGGGCTTTTATGCATTATGACATTTTCATTAAGGGGCTTAGATAATATTTTTGGTGATATTTGATTATTTAATTAGAGTTTATTATATTTTTTATTAGTGATATATATGGACTTAAAGGTTGGCTTAATGATTAAGGAGGGCTTTAGGGGTGTAATTTGTTAGCTTGTGATTGGTTGAAGTGTTTTGTGTATATTGTATTGTTTGTGTAATGTTGGTGGAGAGTGTAGAGAATTGAGAGAGTAGAGAAGGGAGTGTTTTTTATTTTTAGTGAGTGTTTGATCTTGTTGGAGCTAGGATTTTGAAGGCATTAGAAGGTCCATATCAATTGGAGATCAATTGGTAAGCTTAAATTATGTTTTTGATTGGTTTGGTTGAGTTGTGAATGTTGTCAATTTCGAATTTCTATTCCTCTATTTTTCAGTCCTCTTATGATTGCCATATCTTGAGTTTTACAACTCTGATTTGAGCAAGGTTTAATATTCTGGAAACCTCAGAGAGTCCTTTACATTTTTTATGTTTTGAGTTTTGTTTGATTTTACTATTAAGTAAGGTAATTAGGGCCATATATTTTCTTGCTCCTGTGAATACCTTGTTTTGACCGAGTGGATTGTAAAATCCATAATTAATCCCACACATGTCAAAATTGAATGATTTTAATTGAAATTTTTTATAGACACATAACCCTAGCTTTGGTAGTAATTTTAGGGTTATTGGACTTGTGTGTATGTGTTTAGGTTTTGTTGAACTTTAAGTAATATGTGCACTTTATGAACTTAGGGTAAATTACTATGTTTGTTTATGAATATGATGGATGATTGTATGTAGAAGTTGACAAAGGAAAGGAAAGCACTTAACATTAAAGGAAATGCTCTTTTTGAAGAGGAAGCAACTACAGGTAAGTAACTATGTATACATGTTGTGTATACATACTTAGCCCATATTTTTAATGGAATGTATTCCTATATTGGAATTGATTGAATATACATATGATTAGTGCAATAATGTGGAATGAGTTATACCCTTTTTGTGAATTAGTAATATGGTGAGAAAGCTAGTAAATGATGATGTATATGTATGGTGTAGTAAACACCATAATTGTGTATGTTACATTTTGAGAATGAACTTTTGATTTAATATTGATGAATGGTGATTATATTGGCCTATTGAGATGCAATCGATTGGAAATATATTGTGTTATTTTGGTTATGTTATATTTCACTTAAAAGTGAAATATGTGAGGAATTATGAGAATATGTGATAGTGGAACTGAGCCGAGCAAATAGTCCACACTGAATATGTGAAATGGGCAAGCTGAGCCAGGCGTATAGCTACCCATAAAAGATATGTGTGAAGTGAGACTGAGCTGGGTGGATAGTCTCACTTAATGGCCATTTAAATGATATTAAAAGTGTGAGGAATATAGCCATGAGGCTAAGTGTGAGGTTATGTGTGAGGAAAGGTCTATCCGGATACTAACTCTTGTATTGAAACATGCATACTTTGAAATTATGCATTTGAATAAGGTTTAATGTGTGAATGGGTTGTTTTAGTTATGAAATGATATTTATGGATGTTTAAATCTTGTGAATGAATGTGAATTATATGTTGATGATTGAATTGATGATGTTTGGTATGTTTATGAGGTGTTTTTAGGGTTGTTTTGAGTTATAGTTGAGTATGGAATGGTTTGGTGTGCATTGGAATGGCCTAAGAGGAGTTTTAGCCTTGCTTGGGCTGCTCACGATCAGGTCACGACCGTGAGGGTGCAACCGTGAGCAAACCAGGTATTTTTGTATAGTAAATTAGTGCTTTAGGTGGCTGCTCATGGTCTGGCTTGCGACCGTAAGCACACCATCGCGACCATGAGCACCCGCCCGTGAGGACCCAACCTGCACATTTTCATCTTCGTATTTTGACCATAACTCGAGCTACAGAGCTCCAAATGAGGCATGATTTAATGCTAGAGAAATTTTAAAGAGTCCTCTACAACTTTTATGTTTGAAGTTTTAGTAGAATCTATCTTTTAGATTCTCTAATTGAGCTTGACATTTTAGTTCTCACTTACTCCTTTTACATTTGGACTTCTATACGCATTCGATATAGTGCCTATGGTATTATAACTTTATATTTGTTATTATATTGCTTTATATAAGTGAATATATGCTTCTTTAAGGCATGATTCTTATGTGTTTAGTGTATATGTGCAACTATATTTATAGTTGTTTATTGAATTGCAAGCTCACCCCTTTGCTGTTGAATATTTTCAGGATTTGATTAGGCTAAAGGCTTGAAGCTTTCATCTGAGTCTTTAGGTGGGCTGAAGCGAGTGGTGTACCCGACCTTCCTCCTGCATATCATTTTAGGCATTGTGTGTACATTGTATCTTTATGTTTAGTACTTTTGTGTAATACTAGACAAGCATTATGTGTAATGCTGAACATGTATGTACATATGAAGTACTTTGCTTCTTGAAAGCATTTGTTATGCCAATTGTACGGTTGTTTTTATGCTTTATGTGAAATTCTTGATAATGCCACGTGTGCATGTTTGTTTATGGCCACGTGTTTAGTTGTGTTTTTGGGCGTCACAGTGTGTGTGTGTGTGTGTATATAGGGGTGAGCAAAAAAAATCGAAAATTGACTAACCGAACCGACTGGTTCGATTCGATTATATATAGGTTCAATTTTGGTTTTTAAAAATATATAACCGACTGGTTCAGTTTGGTTTCAGTTTTCAAGTTGAAAAACTGAAAATAACCGAACCGACTGACTCACATATATATTTATTATAAAAATATTAAATAAATATATTAATTAGAAAAAATTATATATAAATATTAAAATTATAAATAAAAAATATTTTTTTTTGTTACATAATTAAAGAATAAGCTTAAAAAATTATAAAACAAAAAACAAAAAATAAAAATTTTATTTAAAAAAATCGGTTAACTAACCGAACCGAACTGAGTTGGTTCGGTTAAGTTCGGTTTTTCTCTGGTTCGATTCGGTTTCAGTCAAAATTCTTCCTTGGTCGGTTTGGGTCGGTTTTGGTAGTTCTTTGACCGAAACCGACCGATGCACAACCTTATATATATATATATATAAGGGTTAATGGAAAATTTATCATTAAATGGTGGGTTTAACTGGATATTTTATCAAAATCATATCCATTAGTGCTGGAAAAAGAAAAAAAAAAATCATATCTTCTTCTTTCATTTCATTTCAGCTCTCTAAATGTTGTTCTTTTAGTTAATGCAATTTTCTTGGTAAGATGTCGAAGAAGTCATTGAATCTTACGGTTCCAGTTACTCTTCATGCTTTTCTAAACTTAGACAGTAATAAGGATGCTAACAGTCCTTTGCATCAAAGGGTATATATATATATATATATATATTTATGTTGATTGTAGTTAGATTTCAAACTATTATAGTTGCTAAAGTTATTTTATATTTTTAAAGAAAATGCAATGTTTAGATTATAGAATTAAGAACTCAAATTTTAAACTTTTGAAAAATAAAATTAAGTTTTGAACTTGTGATAGTACTTTCTTAAAGTTTTCACTGATAACAAAGTAGTTTAATTATATTTTAAAGATTTAATATACCTGATTTTATAATCAGATAGTTCAATAAAAGAAATGAAGATGAAAAGATAATAAGTAATTTTACAAAGTTATTATAAAAGAATATAAATGTCTAATTAATATTAATAATTATTACATAAAAGTGATTGACTTTTAAATATACTAAACTTTTAATAATTAATGAGATAGATTAAAAGAAGAGAAAACCAAGCTTCATTATAAAAATGATACTTCTATTAAAAATAAGGGATATTTTTTATAGTACTTTTTATCATTCAGTAACTATGACTGACTCTTTATTTGTAAATAAAAAAGGCTCATGGTGCTATAAATATTTGTTGAAATTTTTTTACCAAATGATATATGAATTGAAATTTTCCTTTTTTTTGATAGGTAAAAATCCTACAGATTTATTTTAGGGATAAATACAATTTTATACCATGTGATTTTACCTTTTCATAAAATTAGTCATGTGCTTTTTTTAATCTTTTAAATACCCTGTGTTTCATAATTTTTTTACACTTTAATAAACTTTTAACAATTATTATTTAAAATATATACTATAATGTTAAAATAATATGAATTTTTAATACTATAATCATATAATGAGTGATATATCATTCAACATCATATAATGAGTGATCTATCATTCAACTAACTACAATTAACTCATAAAAAATCAAGTTTATATTTATTTTTAATTTTCTTATGAATAAAAAGAAATAATTTTTAAAATAAAATTATAATATTTTTAAAAGTAACCAATTGGTTAAATAGATCATAAATCATATATAGAATAAATTTATCATTGAAATTTAATATTATATAAATATTTTCTTATAAAATAATGATGATATTAGTTGGAAGGGTACTAAAATATAAAAAATTATAAAATACATGGTACTTAAATGTTAAAAAAAACTACATGACTAGTTTTGCCAAAAGATGAAACCATAGGGTACAAAATTGTAATTATCCCTTTATTTTATGTGATGTTTATGTGAGTCTCTTTTTTATAAGTCTTATTTGTAGAAATTTATATTTTTATTGATTTTTTATTTCAAATTTTTTGAATTTAGGTGCAAGTTATTTTATGATATAGTAAATAGCATATTTGTTTTAAACATTTTAATATTTTGAGTTTAAAAGAAAGAATTAGATTCTTAAACGATAGAGGTAAACTTTTTTTGCACTATATAGTTAATATTGAGAACTATGATGTAACAATTAGTTTGATATTCATTTACACTTTAATAATTATGATATAGATAAAGGTTTGCATTTATTGGAAGATAGTCTTTTTTTTTTTTTAAAAAAAAAAAGGTCAATTCAATTTATAATTTTATAATTATTTTACTTTCTCACAATGATTACTATAGAGAGAGTATACCAAAGGAACTTGTATCTTTTCTAGAAGTACAGATAATTTTATAAAATTGTAGGATTGATTTGTTTGTTATGATTGGTGAAAGAAGGATTACAATTACATCATGAGTGAAATTTTGCAATGTTATTATGATAGTTATGTATATGTTTTATATGTTGAAAATGATAAAGAATTCAATTTTAAGTAATTATTATGCTAATTGTTTGATTGGTGCAAAAATTTGTAAATTTACATTTAAAATAGTTTAAGGATGAGGCTAGCTAAGAATAAAATATGGAAAAAAATATGATGAAGATGTTTGAGTTTAAAATTTGTAATATTGAAAATTTAAAAATATCAATGAATTCGGTTTAATTTATTAGTATATAATGTATTATATCTTGTTTTTATAAATTATTTTTAGTAATTGATATAAATAAAATTCTTTAATAGACATCAATTAGTAAAAGTACATTTCTTTATCAAAATATTATTAATTTTGTTTGTATAGTTAACAAAAAAATTAATTAGACAAATATCATTTTATATAAAAAAAAGAGATATTAAAACGTCCTAAAAAATACTCTTATCAAAATTTTGCTGTGACTGCATTATCATAAAGTCAGTAGAGCTAACTAAATTAAAAAAATCACTATAACAATGCATTATGAAAGTAGCACTTACTTTTTTAGCTATTTGTCTCTAATTAGTTAAATATTTAGGAACATGACAGCAAATTGTCCCAAATGCATCATAAATCTTAAAAATTTTTGTTTTTATTTACTCTTCAAAATAGAAAAGTAGAAAAATAATTTTTTTCAATATGTAAAGAGAAATTATGAGAAACTAGAGTTATTGTGGAAGATTATATTACATGTTCCCATAAAAAATAAAGTATTTTGACTAGGACTGTAATCGACTTAAGTCAAATTAAGCTTTAGGAAGTTTACGCTCAACTCACACAAAATAAAAAGGAGTTTGAGCTCGAAATGTTTTTTGAAGTTCAAGCTCGAGTTTGGTTTATTTTGTTTTCAACATACTCGAGCTTGGCTCCGTTAAGTCTGTTTGATAAAACTAAAAAAGTTTCGCTCATTTAAAGCTCCGTTGTACCAAATAAACAAGTTAAACTTGCATTTTCAGCAAAAGAACACTGAAATTTTTGAAATCAAAACAATGAACAAATAATAACACAGATAAAATTTATAAACATTAAGATTTTTGGAACGCTAACACTTACTCTTTTGGAGCCTCAATTATTTATATATACATAATAAGAATCTTTGTATCTCACTAATACAATTCATAAATACATCACAATCCTCAAAACAAATAAACAAATTGCTAATAATCCTCAATCATGGAGCATTAGTCTTATTGTAATTATAATTAAATTTTACCTCATCTGTTATTGGTTGTTGCATGCAATATTAGAGAGTTGCAGAGATGTTTCCAACACTGATATAATTTGTTATTTTGCTCAAATTTAATTTCTTGTACTGTTGTGGAGAAAAAGAGAGGAGGTATGAAGAGATAAAGATGAACACATAGAAACAATTACACAAGAATATATTCAAATGAGTAAATAATAACATATTCAAATTAAGGGAACAAAAATAACAAAAAAAATGAAAGAGAATATAAAGAAAAGATAGCAAATGGGAAGAGAGGACAAGGTGGTTGCTAAATGAGAAAAGACCTAACGTGAATTAAACATTTAGAGTTATTTAGGTCAACATTAAAACTATGTAGATTTTGGTTTCTCCAAATCAATTTATTTAATATTTTTTGTTACATCAGAAAATAATTTATTTAATTTTAAAACTATACAATTTTGTTATAAGATTATGTAGTGTTTCATTGTATTTAATAATTGAAACTAATATTATATTCATTTAATATTAAATTAGTAAATATCTATTAAATGTTATTTTATTTAATATATTAAATTATAATTATTTGATAATAATTTGTACCAAAATTATATAATATTATAATAAATACATGATTTTTATTACATTTGATAATTTAAACTATATTTATTACTAATACTTAATACAAATATAATTTATACCAAAAGTTTGTCATTTTTATTATATCTAATAATCTAAATTCTATTTACTTAATGCTAATTAAATTAGTATTTCATATTATTTACTCAATACTATATTTACTTAAATAATTTAAATTATGTTTGCTTAATCTTAAATAGAGATGTGATTGAGTCAAGACGGTGATAAGCTACTGAAATGAGAATAATGAGAACAAAAAATTATTAGGTTATTTCATTTAGGGTTACATGCAAAACTACATATTTTGTATTTATATATATTTTTGGAAACTTTGTAATTATATATTAGATTATTTCATTTAGGGTTAAATACAAAACTACATAATATAGAGGTTAAACTATATAGTTTTGTAGTTAGACATTGTTAACTAATATAAAATTAATACTAATACTAGTTTAAATTATAAATACATAATTTTTTTATTTTAATTAATTATTTTTATTTACTTAATAATAAATTAATATAGTACAATAGTTACTTATTAATTAAATTTATACTTAATAGTAATATTAATTACATAAAAAATTATGTAGTTTTATCATGAATACATAATTTTGTCATATGTAACATTTAAATTACTTAATACTAATTTAATTAGTATTGTATTTGCTTAATACTAAATTAGTGTTACATAGTTTTTAGTGAATAAATTAAATTATATTTATTTAATACTTTCACACCATTTTCAATAAACATATTATATCACAATTCACCATTCTTTCCATAATACATTTTAATCCATGCCACATCGAATGACTTGCACAATCTACATAATAATACCACTATCATATATACAAGAAAATCAATATATATATATATATATATATAAGTATTATATTAATAATCACTTACATATCCAATAATAACCATAGATCATGACTCATCTAGTATCTCATTTCTCCACTCATACCCACAAGGATAGCATTCATATTAAATTCTAAGATCACTTCCTTTTCACACTATTATTTTATATCTATCATTAACATAACAAATACTATTTCAAACCCACAATTGCACCCATTCAACACTTCCTACAATGCACACTATTCACTTTCTCAATTCAATCATTTTAACACTTATTCCTTTTTTAGCAACATTAATATTTCTTTGCATATATCAAGATAACTACAAAATTAACTCATCATGTATAGCAATCATATGACTTGTTCAATTAATTAAAATAACACATATATAATATTATAATTATAATATTCAAGAGAAACCAATTGTACATATTATATTAGTACCTACTTACCACAGGTGCTTTCCACTTTAAATAAAAAGAGCTTTTCTAGTTTATTAAACCTTCCTTGCCCATTAAAACTCCTACATATAGTTATAAATCAAACAAACATACAATTCATCATTCCTACACTTTGTCTTAATTAGTGTAATTTATTACCTAAATATGATATGCTCTAAAATCATGCACATATTCCTTTGGCTCCCATTTTAATACAGAAGCTAGGATTATGAGTCTATTTTAATTCTCAATTGGAATTACTCAATTTGGATGTATATAAAATAAATTAGGAATTTTTGACTAAAATCGGGTCACATAAGTAATCAGAGTGAGTAATAAATTGTCGAGTACTGTTAGACTCTCTTAGAGATAGATTCAGTTCAACATCAAAATATAAAAATTATGGAGGACTCCTTAAAGTTTCCATAACATTAAATGTTGCTCAATTTAGAGTACTACAACTCTAGATATCATCATATAACCAACACACAAGAAAATTTACAAACCAGCCTATATACTGCTGTTGGCATGTTTGATACATAAAATTCATGATACTCTCAAAAATCATAAACACATCCTATGATCACCAAATTCATACAAACTTTACATATATGAGTATACTATCAATTCTAATTAGAATTACTCAAATCAGATATGTATAGAATTATTTATGGATTTTTGAATCCATTCGAGGAGAACAGGGCCATTAGCATAAGCATCAAAATGTCAACTCCTATTAGGCCTTCCTAACAATAGATTCAAATCAAATTCATAATATAAAAGTTGTAGAGAACTCTCTAAAGTTTTTAGAGCTTTTAACTATGCTCAAATCAGAGCTCTATAACCAAAGTTATGATAAAAATACTAGGACTAAAAATAGAGAAATATAGGTCTTAAAATTTACAACCAAGAAAACTCAACTTCAATTAACACAAATACTAATAAAGCTTACCAATTTATGCTTCAATCAATTAAAGACCTCATGAGGCTTCTTAATCCTCTTGTTAGATAACTTTAATAGGATCAAAATCTCCCCAAAAATCTATCAAAACACTCTCTTCTCTTCCCTCTCAAAAATCTCTACAACTCACACATACATACATACATACATATACACATATACACATACAACCAATCAAAAACTACCATTTGCCCCTATTAGGTGTCCTCTTCCTTTAATGCATAATTATCACTAAATATGATAATAATAATACTCTTGATAATTATACACATATATCACCATAATATCCTATAAGCCTCTTAATAAAATGGGACTAATACACAATAGCTCATAACTTTCTATTGTGACAATTCACTCTAAATTTTCCTTACAATTTAGTCCCCTTCTACAATTCATGCACATTTCTAAACTTAAATAAGTCAACTATCTATTATGTATAAAATGCAATACATAACAACGGAATAGATATTCTAAAAGACGGGTGTTATAAGAAAATTACCAAGAAAGCACAATATAAAGAAACCATATGGAATTAACAATCTTCAAATAATAGAATCATTAAGAAAGAAAATAGTTAGCAAAAAAAACATTTTAACTGACACAAGATCTATCATCTCTTCATCGGATAGTGCATGTTGAAAAGCATATTGCCCTATGTGGCATGAAACAACATTTTCTCAAATCTTAATACTCTAGATTTAGGTATAATACCATTGATAAACCTTAAACTAGTTTAGTTTAAAGGCATAATACTAGAGTTTATGATTAATTTCACAACCTCTTCTAAAAAATCCTTAAAATCTACTGCATTTCTAAACCCCAAATCAAAACCATGAATAAAAATAACATTCACATTCAACTAAATAAAGAAATTACTCACTTACCATTTATAGCAAACATAAAAGAGTAAATAGTGTGTTTTGCTTTAATAGAACAGAATGTTAAGGATATAAACTTATTACGCACAATCACAGCTTTAGAGTTTACAATCAAATTCACAATATTTTCTTTAAAATAAAAGTCAAATTTACCAAACCTATTAACCTAAAATCAAACTAGAAAAAAGTAATAAAATTCATATATAACTAATAAAAGAAAAAAATCACTTACTGTTCTTAGCAAATTGAGATAGTAAGGGGATAAGACTTAAAACAAGTCTCCACAATTTTTTGACCAATAATACCACCAATAGTTACTATGGGATTGAGTATATTCCTAGCACCAAATGTAAAATGATAAATAAGTTTTTTTTCAATCTCGACAAGAATTAAGTTCTTTATTACACTACATAGAAAATTAAAAAAATACTACTAAATTTTTATAGGCCATAATAGATTACTCACGGTATTATGAGTAGCCCTAAAATACAAATTTAACAGACCTATTAATCTTAAAATAACACTTACTTTTCTAGTTATTTGCCTTTGTTTAGTTATATTTTTTAGGACAGGATAACAATTTGTTCTTGTCTGCTCCATGGAGAAGAAAACTACAAATATGGTCTTTTCAACATATGAAGATAAATTATGAGGAATTAAAAGTATTTTGCAATATTCAATTACTTATTTTCAATTGCAACAAAGCATGTGGATGAGAACATGACTAAGAAAACACTGTATGAAGAAGGGAGATGGAATCAACAAGTTTTAGAAATAAAATCATTAAAAAGAGACAAGAACATAGATATCATAAAAAAAATTTCTACTAACACACGGTCCATAAATCTCTTTATTAGCTGGTGCTTGGATGAAAAGCATATTTGTAACATCCGTGTCCTAGAACCGGATTACTGTGCATTAATATCAATTAAGAACGTTATTACTACAATTAATTAAATTTGGGTGATTTGAGTTAATTGTCAATTGTTTAAATGAATAATTTGGAGTTTACTATTTTATAATTAATTGATGGGGATTGAACATGTGGAATTGATTTTCATGTAATATGTCGATGTGATTAGATTAATAATTATTATTGACGAAGTAAGCAATTATTAAATAAAGAATAGGGTTGGAATGTTTAAAGGGAGATATATATGTATATATATGTGTGTTAATTAGATGAAGTTATAAGGATGAAATTGAAAAGAAAAGGAAGGACTAAATTGTAACAATTGGAAGTGAGTGGATTGGAGAAGAAAGAAAGAGAATGGGAGTGGTTAGCTTGCAACAGTAGGAAGTATGGCTAATGAAGAAAATAA
>CATIWO010354599.1:0-23145 GCA_949673435.1 Macaranga tanarius | reverse complement strand
TCAGATATAATCGAATAAGGAACTCCATACAGTCTCACAATTTCAGAAACATACAAAGAAGCTAATTTATCCAGTGAATTGGTAGGAAATGGGCCGATTTGGTCAATCTATCAACTATGACCCATACTGCATCGTGTCTTCTAAAAGTTCTAGGCAACCCCACTACAAAGTCCATTATAATCTTTTCCCACTTCCATTCGGGAATCTTCAACGGTTGTAACTTTCCCGCAGGTGATTGATGTTCAGCTTTGACTTGCTGACAAGTCAAACATCTTGCAACAAATTCCGCTAGATCCTTCCTCATTATCAGCCACCAGTAGTAAGGCTTCAAATTTTGGTACATCTTTGTACTACCTGGATGCATTGCATATGGAGCAGAATGAGCCTCATCCATAATTTACTTTCTTAAGTCTCCAGTATCCGGTACACACATACGACCTTCCATCACTAACACACCATCTTTTATGATTGCAATTTAAGAATTAGTTCCGGCTTCAACTTTTTCTCTCATCTTCTTCAAATACAAGTCTTCCATTTGAACACTGTGGATTTGATCTCTCAATGATGGTCTAACTTAAAAATTAGCCAATAAATGATCTCTCTCAATATCAAGTATAACATTCATTTTTCTCAAAGCCACTAGATTGCCCATGTCATAACAAACTATTCCAGCAGAGCATTCCACTATTTTTCGGCACAACGCATCCGCTACCACATTAGCTTTTCCCGGGTGGTATTCAATGGTACAGTCATAATCTTTCAACAATTCTATCCATCTCCGTTGCCTCAAGTTCAATTCCTTTTATGTAGGAATGTACTTCAAACTTTTATGGTCCGTAAAAATAGTAAATGTCTTTTCGTAAAGATAATGTCGCCAAATCTTCAATGCATGTACAATTGCGGCCAATTCTAGATCATGTGTTGGGTAGTTCATCTCATGTGGTCTTAATTGTCTAGATGCATAGGCGATCACTCTCCCTGTTTGTATAAGTACACACCCTAAACCTTGCCTTGAAGCATCGATATACACTACATAATCACCACTTTCAGTCGGTAAAGCAAGTACAGGGGTAGTAATAAGGGCTTCTTTCAACTTCTCAAAACTACTTTGGCATTTCTCATTCCATTGGAAAGAAGTATTCTTCTTCAATAAAGTAGTCAAAGGTCTAGCAACTGTGGAGAAGTCTTTCATAAATCTCCAGTAATACCCAGCTAATCCTAAGAAATTCCAAATTTCTGTCACATTTGTAGGTGATTCATACTCTTGAATTGCTTTAATATTCGACGGATCGGGCTTAACTCCTTCTTTGGACACAATATGTCCAAAAAATGCTATTTCTTCCATCCAGAATTCGCATTTACTGAACTTGGCATAGAGCTATTTCTCCCATAAAATCTGTAAAGATACTCGAAGGTGCTTTTTATGTTCTTCCTGACTTAAAGAGTAAATTAATATGTCATCGATGAATACAATAACAAACTGATCTAAGTACGGTTGGAACGTCTTATTCATTAAAGACATGAAAGCCACAGGTGCATTGGTCAACCCAAAAGGCATTATAAGAAATTCAAAATGACCATATCTTATTCTGAATGCAGTCTTGGGAATGGAGGATTCCGCTACCCGTAGTTGCCAATAGCCGGATCTCAAATCAATCTTCGAAAATATTGAAACATCCTTAAGTTGATCAAGCAAATCATCTATTCTGGGCAAGGGATATTTATTCTTCACTGTAATTTTATTCAATTGCCTGTAATCAATGCATAATCTCATACTTCCATTTTTCTTCTTCACAAATAAGACTGGGGCTCCCCACGGGGAAATGCTTGGTCTGATGAGCCCTTTTTCTAACAGTTATTCTAATTGTTTCTTTAATTCTTTCAACTCTAATGGTGCCATTCGATAGGGTGCAATAGATATTGGAGCTGTTCCTGATACAGTCCCTACTTCAAAATCTACTTGTCGGTGTGGTGGCAATCTTGGTAACTCATCTAAAAATACATCAGAAAATTCACTTACAATGGCCACATCCATCACTCCCGGACTAACCTTTGACGTATCAACAATATTAGCCAAAAATGCTTCACACCCAGCTCTAATCAATTGGAAAGCCATGGTTGCTGAAATCAAACATGTAGGGATGGTTTTCCTCGCTCCCACTAGCACTACTTTTTCTTGCCCCAAAATTTCAATTGTCACTTCCTTGGTATAACAATTCACCACCGCATGATGCTTGGATAGCCAATTCATTCCCAATATAACATCAAATTCTTCTAAATTTATCACCACTAAGTCAACATGCAAAATCCTACCCTATATTTCTATAAGACATGCTTTAACCACCATATTAACTATCACCGTACCCCCAATAGGCATGGACACACATATTTTATATCCTAATGCTTCAATGGTGCCATGTACTTTCAATGCAAACTCATAGGCTATAAATGAATATGTGGAACCAGGATCTATTAAAATAAATGCTTTATGATCGAGGATCGTAAATGTACCAGTAACCACGTCAGGTGCAGCTGGAGCTTCTTGCCTTGTGATGGCATACACCCTAGCTTGACCTTATGCTTGCCCAATTGTTCCTGTTGGTGTGGAAGTACCAGCTTCACTCCCTCTTCCTCGTCCTCTTCCTCTACCAATCTGAAGAGTATTGTCGCCTGCACTACTTTGTCCCATCATCTGGGGTCCCTCAGTATTTTTTTTTGCTGGATCTCTGATTATATATCCGGGTCAACTGCAATAATAGCACATAATCATTCTAAGTCCCCAGCATTCTCCAGAATGGAATCTACCATATTTGTTGCAAGTAGAAGCGGATACACTGCTCATTGCTCTACCTCTTCCTCCATCTCTTCTACTAACAGGTGGTCTTCTATATCCCCTACTAGAAACACTCACTATTGATTGAGTAGGTCAGCTTGACCCTCGCCCTTTGAAACTACTTTGTTGATAACTTGAACCTCTAAAGGATCATCCACCCCCGGTTCTAAATTAAGAGGATGGGGTAAACACATCGGTAGTCTTCTTCTTTTGGCTTCCACAGCATTCCTTTCCACAATAATTTTCTCTGCTCTGATTGTTGTCTCTAACAACTCTTGATAAGTGGATGACTTCACCACTATCTTCTCTCAGATCTCCAAGTTCAACCCTCTTTCAAACTTGTTCCTCTTTAGCTCATCTGTAGCTACTTCCTCAGGTGCATATTTGGATAATCTCACAAATTGAACTTTATAATCAGCTACAGATAAATTCTCTTGCTTCAAGTTGAGAAATTCAAGCTTTTTCTTATCTTTATACACAGTCGGCATATTCTTATCTATGAAGGCTCTAAGGAAATTGGCCCAAGTAATCAACATAGGCACATTCCTACTTCCTGGTACTGTGTCCCACCAATCCAATGCATCTTATTCAAACAATGATACCGCGTAGCTTACTCTCTTCTTAGGGGTACATTCAAACCGGTCTAGCACTCTCTGAGTACTTCTCAACCACTCTTCAGCTGCCATAGGGTCAGTAGTCCATGTAAAAGCTTTAGCACCTTGCATTCTAATCTTTTCAAAGTTCTCATAAAGTGTGCTTTCATTTAGTCTTTAAGCCATATCTCGTATAGCTTGCACAAATTATTACATAAATGGTGGGTAAGGAGCTTGTGGAGGAGGAGGTTGTTCTTGGAATTATTCTTGTTCACCTAATGCATGTATAGGCTCTTGCCTATGTACAGACTCAGACGACTCTTCCGGGCCAGCGGGAGGTGCTTGGTGCTCTTCTATCCTAATACATTCAACATCCATCAACTAGATATCATCTATAAATTATGCATGCTATGCCATGAATGCATAATATGCTCATGGCCCAAGGAAATCTAATTCCCGCTCTGATACCACTAAATGTAAGACCCGCAATACGTGGCCTCAAATTCACCACAATACGTATTCCCATTAGAAAGAAAATAAAATTCTTTCAAGAACACAACCATATACCATGCACCTTCACACTCATCACACAAATCACATAAGTATGTGATGCACAACAACATCAAATTCAAACATAAAACACATACTTATACAAATATAGCATAAAACCAATAGAGTATAAACTTTTCTAATAATATATAAAAGCCAAGTTGAAAAATTCATTTGCAAACCATTAAAACTCTTTATTTATGAGTCTAGTTTCATTTTCAACTTGAATCACAAAATTTGGAAATATATATAATTAGTTATGAGGTTTTGAACACTTAAAGGTCATGCATGGCAAATTGCAATTCAATGTGAGCAATAAAATGTCTAGCCATTTTTTACCAATATAATGGTCGAATTTGGAAATTATCAACACATAAAAGTTGTAAAGGCCTCTTTAAAGTTTCCATAGCTTTAAACCATACCTCATTTGGAGGTCTATAGCTTAAGTTATGGTCAAAATACTATAATTCTGTAAGTAGGCCGCGCATGGCCATGCGAGAAATGCACACGGCCGTATGCCAGTGCTTGCGAGCTCGAATTCCTCCACTCTGTGTCTGCACGGCCATGCTATATTGGCACACGGCCGTGTTTGAGGGTCTGCGTGCATGGACTACAGATCATATTGCACTCTATCAGCCATAACTCCCTCTACAAAACTCGGATTTAAGTGATTCAAAATGCTATGAAAAGCTATTTCAAAGGGCTACAACTATTATGAAGACACTTGGGCTGAATTCATTTATATGGATTGACACAAATGCCCTTGAATTAAGTTATAATGTCAAAACACAAGACTTATACTCAAATCAAGCTACAACAACACATTCTAAACACACAAATCCATACCAAACATCTAAAACATCATAACAAAATATATATATACATTCAACCATGTTCGAAATACATTAACAAGTGCTTTATAACATCACTTTCATATACACAGCTCATCTCAAACTTAATACATCTTTCACCACCATTTATATAACACATATTCAATCTCTTACAAACAACACTTGCTTACATGCTTCATAACATAATCTCAACACAACATATATACAACATTAAGATAATCAAATGTTCACAAATTCAATAAAAATGATATGCAATGGTGCATGACAAATGGAAATGAAGGATGGTTCACCAAGCACACCTCGGCCTCTGGAAGTCACCAGTAAATCAAGCGTCAAGCTCAAACTAACTATTTCCTGAAAAATAGTTGCAAAGGGGGTGAGCTTGTGACTCAATAAGTAATTACTAATATAATCATACACACATCACTTCTCAAGAACTAATTAAGTATATAATATAGCAAGCATTTTGTTTTCAAAACATCCACTCTTATACCAAACATAACCATTCATAAACCAATCATAAGCCATTTAGAAACCAATCATAAACCATTTATATACCAATTATAAACCATTCATAAACCAATCATATACCATTCATAAACACCACATAAATTGGTTTCCAGCCGGAACCACCTCACATGCGTATTTCTCACAAGTGGTCACATACTAGGACTATCCACTCGGCTCAGTCCCAATTTTCACATCCTCACTTTCTCACATTTCATTCATTGGGTAGCTATACACCCAGATTACCTATTTCATAATTCAACTTTTCTCATGTGACCACTACTAGAACTATCCGCCCGGCTCAGTTCCAGATTTCACAATCAGTGGGACTATCCGCCCGGCTCAGTCCCACTATCTCACATATTCCTCACCAATTCTCATCATTATTTAATTATGCTAGATAGACATGCACAATTCAAATTCAATACTCATATCACATTTCACACCATATTCAATCATAATTCTACATTTTCATTTCATACTACATCATAATTCAAAGCCAATTCATTCATAACATATATTCAAGAGAATTAATATATATATAATCATATTAATAATTACTTACACAATTGCTTCAACTCCTTCAAAATAGAAGCTCTCTTATTGATTTGCACCACTTTTATCTTTATTAAGGCCTACACAACATTCATATATCAAAATCACATCACTAACAAAACTCTAGCACTTAAACTCAACTAAATACAACTAAGTGTCATCCATGCTTTAGGTTTAAAATATCTAAATAATTTGGACACATATTCAAAAATCATAAAAATATTACAGACGTTATACATGTGAGTCTACTTCAAATTCTAACTAGAATTACTTAATTTGGATGTGTGTGGAATTAATTATGGATTTTTAAGTAAAATTGGGTAGAACAGGAAACAGAGTGACAACTTAGAGTACAAAAATTTTCTTCTGTGCCAGCTATCCTAAACCACAGAATTTGGTTTCCTTTATAACATCAAAGTTCTAGTAGACTCTCTAAGGTTTCCAGAAAACTAAAGTTTGCTCAAATCAGAGGTCTACAACTCAAGTTATGATTAAAAAAAAAGGGACTGAAAAATAGGGTATTCAAAACCCGAATTTCACAACCAAAATCAACTTAACTACAACCAATAAAACACAATTAAATCTTACTAAATGGGACTTCAATGCATATGACACCTTCCAAATCTTCCTAAGACACAAGCTTGCTAGATAGAGCAAGATCAAATTCCCACCAAAAATTCTCCCAAAACCTCTCTTCTTCTTCTTCCCCAAATTCTCTACACTCTTCTCATACAAATATAATAATATAATCACCAAATATACCAATTAGTCTTCCCCCTAATAATTAAATACTATACTAATATCTAAATAAAATAATAATAATAATCAACAATTATCTCTTACCAACCAATATAATATTAATATCTATATATACAAATATCACAATCCTCTCTACACACCCTTAATGGATTAGGATGATTACCTCAAAGGTCCACAACTTTCTAATTTGACAAAAAGGTCTAGACTTATCTTCCTATTATACCCCCTCTCTACCAAAATACATATGCCCCACATATATGCAACTTATAACCATATGTCAAGACATTACTATATATGAACAGTGCTCCTAAAATCACGGGTGTTACAATAAGTACGGTAAAAAGGTGGTTGTATAAGTAAATGTGTAGAATAAGAAACTAAGGGTTTGGAATTTAAATCTTTATTTGGAGTTGTTCTAATATATGGATACTAAAGGTATAGTTAAAAAAATGTTAAGCTCAATTATATATTAGATTAGCGCGTTAGAATTGTGTAGCGGAAACAGAATAAGCAGCCTTCTGTCTAAGGTTAAATCGATGGTTAGTTAATTAGTTGAAAAGAACGGCATGAAAGTTTTTACTACTACTAATTATGGTAACAGGTGATGATGATGATGAGCATCGGATAAATATATATATATAGGTAAATGTTGATGTGATTAAGGTTTGGTAAATATTAGCAAATGAAGTTGTATTTTGATGGTGAAGATCTTTGAGTTATTTGTTTTTATATTTTAGGATATGGCACGTCTTAGGGAAGGAAGGTTAGCTAATCATGATAGAGGTAGAGGCAGAGGCCGAGGTTGAGATCGGGGTACTCTAGGAAGAAGAACTGGTATAACTGATCGGACTAAGAGCTCTAATAGGAGTTGGACACAACTAAGAGGAGCTCGAGTAATTAACGATCGTAAAAACTTGAGATCTAGGGCTTTCGTACCAAATATTGGAAATATACCTAGAAGAGCATGTAACGATTATCCTCCGTCAATACAAGAGAATGTTATAAATCCTTCAATACCTCCAGTGGTGCACTTAGATGCTACAGAGTTGGCACGCACTACGACTACGGTGAGAGGTATAAAAAGTCTTGAGATATCATTGAAGACCCAAAAAGTATGAGGCGTATGATTTTTACGGTGCTTTAAATCCTAGTCAAGCTGATAAATGGATAAGGACTATAGAGAAAGCTCTTAATACATTGCAACTAAGTGATGAAGAAAAGATGAATAATGTATATGGCTTGATGTTTGATAAGGCAGACTAGTTGGCTAGAGTTAAGAACTTGTTTAGTGAAACTCTAACTTGGAAAGTTTTTAGAGAAGAGTTTATTAAGGAGTATCTGATAGAAAATTATAGGAAGGAAAAAGTAGCATCATTCGTTAGACTGGTGCAAGGATCGATGACTGTTAGAGAATATGTTGACAAATTTGAAGATCTATATAAATATGCAAAGGATATTTATCCTGCAGAGGAGATGAAAATAAAAAAATTTAAAGAAGGACTGCATATTATTTTGAGGTATAAGCTAAATTTATACATTGAAACTACGTTTAAAGGCTGAGTGGAGAAAGCTATGGAGCAAGAGAAATTAGAGAAGGAATTAGAGCAGACCATAAAGGTTAGGGCTAATCGATCTGAATTTTATGAACAACCTGAAAAAGAAATAGAAAGTGAAAAGTTACGATACCACCCATATTCTAAAGGTAAGAATAAGGTTGGAGAAACTAATCAATCTTGAGGTAGTCCAATATCGAAAAGAGAGCCGATGGCACCACCTAGGAAATAATAAGTTGCAAACTCTTTACAGTTATTGAGAACTGCCATATCTTAGTGCAATAGGTGTAAGACACACTATGAATGTACTTATCCTAAAAGGGATGTTAGATAGTTTTAGTACAACGGATTCGGACACTACGCCCGAGAATGTACTCGAGCAATGCAAAAGAGAAGATCCGAGTAAGGATCATATATTCCTAGGAATACAACAACTGATACTGGTCGAAGTGAAGCTAGTGGAATGTTTAGAACATCATAAAATAGGCCAAGAGGGTTTGATAATTTTGGTTAAAAAGAGCAGCAAGCTAGAATATTTACAGCAATTGAGCAGTGAGGGAAAAATACCCCTGATGCAAAATAAGGTATAGTTAATCTGTAAGATAGACCCTTTAGCAAATAAGATAATTATAGTGTTAAAAGTTTATTTATGTTAATTGTATTTGTGTTTAATCTTAAGAATTGCTGTAAGAACTAGTGTTAAATGATATACAGAGCAAAGAAATATATATGTATAAGGATGAAGAAAAATGGAATAATAGGAGATTTTGTTTGTTTATTTACATAAGCAATGAATATTGAAGTTATTAAAATTGTGATCTTAAGGTTTATGAATTAAGTTTGATTTATCTTGAGGTGTAATAGTTGATTTGGCATTGACTTTTATTAATGAGAAATATGTGTGCTGCTAGTAAAGAAACTATATGAAGGAATTGTTAAATTGAGTAGTAATATAAAGAATTTTGAGGAATAAAATTTTGGTTATAATAATTAGAGATAAGAAGAATTGAGATTATAATAAAATAATTCTGTTGAGGTATGCATGGCAATTGTCCATCGAATTTCGAGGATAAAATTTTTTAAGTGGGGAAGAATTTTCATGTCTATACCTGAATAATTAAAGTTATGTGGGGTCAAGACTAAATTATAATAAAAATAAATTTGGAGGAATGACTAAATTGCAATAAATAGTGTCGAGGGGCTAAGCGGTTATAAGGCTTAAACCGCCTTAAAAAAAAAAAAAAAAGGAATTGATTACTGGGCCACGATTTGACCCAGGGGAGGAGAGTGACTCATGCATGATTTGCATGAATATATAAGAAACGGTTTAGTTTTTGGTACAGATTTTGGTACCAAAAACTAAACTTAACAAAAAAAAAAAAAGAGAAGAAGAGCGACATGATCGAGAAGCAGAGGAGGCAGGGAAGCAAGAAGCATAGGCAGTCTGTGAGTGGATCACATCTTGTTCCTTCCTACATGTTTATTTATTTATTTATTTTATTATTTATTTTGATGGATTTTTATTTATTTATTTATTTTGTTGCATTTAATTTTTGATTCAGTTAAAAATTTTCTTGATGAAAAATAATTTTTATTGGCTGACATGGATCTAGTGAATTTCTCTAGTTTCCTATTCCTGTTTTTCTTGAAAATTTCTTATTATTACCACTTAATGTTTAATGGGATTTACCATTAAAATATTCTTGATATTTGGTATGATTAGTGCTTCCAATGGAATTAAAAATAATAATTAATAATAGTAATAATAATAATAATAATAATAATAAATATATATATATATATATATAAAGGAAATATATAGTATTAATCGATAAAGAAATATATATATGTTTCAAAATGTGATTATTTTGTGAGCACATGTATATTGAAAAGGAAAGGTTGTAGTAACACTGTGCCCGGAGTACGGTTGGGTTCTGTGAGACGTAAGACTGTGTCCAGGACACACCAACTCACGTATGATTGATATTTTTATACCTGGAGTACAATGACTTAAGAAATAGAGAAGTTAAAGTGAGAATGCCACAATATCCAAATTCTAAAGTGAATACGGAAAGTATTCAAGTCTCCGATATAGAGACTGAAGATATAAAATGCTCCAATGACATCAAACATGAGAAAATAAAAATAATATATGAATACATGAGAACCCTTAAGAAGGATATAACGATGAGCACTAACATATATGGTACTAAGAGATAGTAAGTCCATATCCGGGACATGTCGGGATTTAGTGAATTGTAAGATAGTGTCCGGGACATTGCATTTCACCCTTAAGATATAAAGTAAGACCGTACCTGGGGTACGACAATCTGAGAAATTGACGAAAATATAATTTGGCTCTGTGTGAGTATTGTGAATATAATAAGGCCTTATTGTGATATTTTCTTTGGGACATGTTGGCACAACCTTTAGTGGTCAGGTCAGCACACTATTGATGATAATTGTGATAATTTTTGGTGTAGTATTAGTACTAGCCATAATGATATCTACTTGTGCATATGGTGCAGTGTTCTAAAATTAATGTCAATACATCAAAATTTGCAACGGAAAAATAAAAATTTTCATATCGAGCATGAATTCGAAAAGCCGAGATAGCTAGTATAAATGGGTCGTATATATTATATCTTTGAGATGCGTTGAATGATAAGAAAAGTATAATAAAATAAGAATCTAAGTCTCTATTAAATTATGAAGTAATGAGAACTCGCGCTAAGCGATTAAGGGAAAAAGATTGTAAAACACAATTAAAATTTATTAAGTTAAATATACGATCTGAAATTATAAAAGTAAATATTATTTCGATAACATAATAATTATTCGTGATTTTAAATCCAAGAATTATTTTTATGCATATTTCTGTTGAATGCACTACTCGATGTTATTTAAAATTGTTAAATTACTTTTTGACATTCATAATTACTTTTGTTATGAATTGTTCTTTGGATTCCTTGCTATGATATTATTGAAATACACCTTTTTGTACTTTATTCACTCATTGAGTATTTTCTCATGAAAATATTCACCACTCCTTTTTATAAATTATTTTTCTAGAATAGCAAGTTATTGAGAGTAACTGCCTGAAAGATAGTCTGGAGTATAGCTGGATAAGTGAAGCAGATACAGTGAAGAATCTAAAGAGTAATGCTTTGTAGATTAATTGGTAAAAGATAGTACTATAAGTTTGAGCAGTTTGTATTCAATAGTTGTAATGTGAAACTTATGTATAGTTTCGAAGGTTTATTGGGTGTGATTATTTTATAATAGATATATTTATAAGAGATGTATGTTTATATATTTTAAGTTTTTATTGAGTTATAGTAAATGAAATGGATAAGATAGAAGTAATACTTAGCCACAACAGTGCTCAAGTTAGGTAGGTTAAGGATGCGACCTTCTAATATAAATACTGGTGGGGTTGGGTGTTAGTTCTAGGGCTGGCAATTTGTGTCATCGTGTCATAAATGGGTCGTATCAAGATACGGTAATAATACAGAAATGGCTAACCTAAACACAACCTGTTTAACTAATAGTGTCAAAACTACAAACTTAAACACATATATGTTTAATTAACAGGTTACACGACATGACACGTTTAATCTGTTTAACTTATGTAGATCTAAATATGTTACGGTAACACGACATGACATGTTTAACCCATTTAACTTATATAGGTTTAAATGTGTTATATACACATAACACGACTCATTTAATACGTTTAACTTATACAGGTCTTAATGTGTTATAAACACGATAAGGACGCGTTCAAATACGTTTAACTATTAAATTACAAAATAATAAAATATAAAAAAAATCTATTAAAAATACAAAAAAAAATTATGTGGTACAATTTAAAATTAAATTCTAAATTAAACATCCACACAAATTCTAAGTATCATTATAATATTTTAAAATTTCATACTACATATCAAATTGTCCAAAAATACAAAGAATTAAATTGTCCAAAAACACAAAAATAACAATGATAATTTAAATTTCCTTCAAGCTCTTAGTCCTTCCACCTACATATACAAAGAAACAAACATTTTAATAAATATAGCAACAACATCAATATAGCCTTGAATTTACAATTTTTTTTGAATCCATCTGTAATTTTAATTTGCAATTACAACATAAGAAATTTACAGGACAGTGAAAACTTAAAAAAATATAGTTCTGTAAAAAAATCTCAAAGACAGATAAAAGCATGTACAGGTAAAAATCTCAAAAGACAAATAAAAGTATCTACAACATTTACAGGATAGACACGATGTGCAGCGTCATCACAATTTCACTAAACAATCTCAACGTCATCACAATTTCACTAAACAATCTCCAAGACATATAAAAGCATCATACAATTTCTGGGTAACCTTGGTCTACTTTGATACAACCACCATCCACTATTAATGTGCCTTAAGAAGAAGGAACTTTAATTCTGACATATATAAGGCTATTTGGTCATATGCATGTTTTGTTCATTTCATTGAAAAAAAATGAAGAAAACCATATTAATGGATCCCCAAATAAATGACATGTGAGACCTGCAACACGTAATCTCAAAAAAACCCATACACGTGTCCCAAATATACTCAATTAACAATATGAGTATAAATACATACATAGCACATTAATAAATCAACATAAATACCAGTAAGTAAAATAATCAAAGAGTTAAAAAGGCTTAAGTTTTTTTTTTAAAAAAAGGAGGACACTGGCACTCGCCAGTTACTAGCGATCGCCAGTGTCAACTCTCAGCTCAGGGCACTGGCTCGCCAGTCACTGGCTCTCGCAGGTGCTCTGAATCAGCCAGAGGGACTGGCAATTGCTAGTCACTGGCGCCCGCCAGTGGCTAGTGGCAGCCCTCCCCTGGTCTGTCCTGAAACTTGCTCCAACTCAACCTAAATACACATAACACACACACAATATGCTTCTTAAACAAAACCTCACATGTATAAACACAAATCACTCATCCAAAACAATATACATATGATTACATACTCACTTATAGTCATAACCTTCACAAAACATATTTATAATCATATATATAAATTTCACAATCCAACATTCATATGCACAAATATAGTGCATTTTTAATATCAACATATATACTACATCTCACTTCTCAACTCGACATTACATATAGCTCGATATTCAAAATGTCAATACAAAATACATGAGGTGCATGTTAATGGAGATGGAAGACGATTCACCAAGCACATCTTGAGTCCACCAGAAATCACCAACAAAATGCAAGCCTCAAGCTATCAAACTATTTCCTAAAATATAGTTGCAAAGGGGTGAGCTTGTGACTCAATAAGCAATTACTAATATAACTATATATATATATCATTTCTCAAGAACTAATTAAGTGATATACATATATAACAATTGCTTAACAATCAATATTTCTACACATACAAATCATACATATTATAATTATACTCATCATATACCAGCCTAGTTCATACAGTCAAACATTATTAATACACATCACAATTATATTAAATTCACATTCACATATCATCATGAAACAAAAATCATTCATTCATATCACAATATCAACCTTTAGTTTTCGGCCGGAACTACCTCACATGCGCATTTCTCATAAGTGGTCACATACTAAAACTATCCACCCGGCTCGGTCCCAGTTCTTACATCCTCACATTCTCACATTTCATTTATTAGGTAGCTATATGCCCGTCTCAGCTTGCCCATTCAGAATTCATCTTTTTCTCATGTGACCACTACTAGAACTATCAGCCCGGCTCAGTTTTAAATTTCATAAACAGTGAAGGTTATACACCTGTCTCAGCCTCACTATCACACATATTCCTCACTGATTATTATCATCATTCAAGCAAGCCATATAGGCATGCACAATTCACATTAAATAAACATGCCTCACTTCACATCACTTTCAATCAATTCATTCCACCCAATTCATATTTCTCACAATACACATTTATACATGTTTCATTCATTCTCATTTCTTCTTATACTCAATCACAATTCCATTTTCAATATCTAATTTAATTCATTCATAGCAATGCATTTTGCATATTCAAGATAATTTAACATATATATCATTATATTACTAATTACTTATACAAGGTGCCTCAACTCCTTCAAAATAGAAGCTCTCCTATTGATTTGCACTACTTTTATCCTTATCAATGCCTACACAATATTCATACATCAAAACCACATCACCAACAAGACTCTAGCACTTAAACTCAACTAAATGCTACTAAGTGCTATAACCTACTCAATGTTCAATGCATTCAAATAAAATCTACATAAGTCCAAAAATTATGAAATTCATACTAAGGCTAGCCAAAGGAGTCTAAAACAAATTCCAATTAGAATTTCTTGATTTGGACATATCTAGAATTAAATATGCATTTTTAACTAAAACCGGTCAAAATAAAGTCACCAACATGAGCACAAAAATATAAAGGTGTGCCAGTCAGTCTTAACAACTGAAACAGCTCTGGACCAAAACATAAAAGTTGTAGAAGATACTTTGAAGTTTCCAGAATATCAAACTTTACTCAAATCAGAGCTCTACAACTCCAGATATGGTAAAAATAATGGGACTGATGAAAAACTAAAACAAAGCACGAAATTATAACATTCAACCCTAACTTTAACAAACCAAATTAAATGCAAGACTTATAAAATTAATACTTTTAAAAGCTACTAGATCTTCTAAAGCTCCCCAATTGATGTTAGATAAGTAGAGAAAAATATAAAAATCTCCCAAAGCCTCTCAGGAACTCCTCTTCTTCTTCTTCTCAAATTTTCTCTACACTCTTCTTTCCACACTCACAAATATACACTTACATATACTCTACCAATTAAAAAGTTCCATTTGCCCCTCCTTACAAAGTCTCCCTTCATAATTATATATCATCACAATTTCTAATAATAATAATAATAATAATAATAATATTTAGATAATATCAACTATTATCTCTTAATAAAATAATCCTAAAATATCATCATAATCTCTACACACCCTTACTGAACTTGAATTATTACATAATAAATCCTCAACTTTCTAATATAACCAATCAATCCTAATCTATTTTATAAAGGCTTATTTGTAAAAAAAATCCAAACGTTTATAGCTTTTTGCAATTTAATCCCAACCTTTTAATTTTTGTAATTATGTCCCAATTTTTAATTTTTTTTGTAATATTAACACATTAATGAATTTGGTCAAATAAATTAATTCATTAATGTTTTACAATAAGGCTTATTGGGATTCACTCTTTGTGTTAGTGGCATTACACTTCATTGCCTACTCAAAATTTTCTAAAATAATTTTGACCAAATTCATTAATGTGTTAACATTGCAAAAAAAATTAAAAATTGGGACATAATTGTAAAAATTAAAAGGTTGGGATAAAATTGCAAAAAGCTGTAAACGTTTGGATTTTTTTCACAAATAAGTCTTTTATAAATATATCTCTCTCAACCAAAATGCACATGTCCCATATAAATGTAACTTATAACTCTACTCCACATATCATAAAATTACCATGCATACACAGTGCATCTAAAATGTGGGTGTTACAATTCTCCCCTCCTTATAAAAATTTTGTCCTCAACATTTATGACTCATCACTTTCATGAAACAAATATAGGTATTTGAGTCTCATATGTTCCTCCACTTACCATGTTGCTTCTCTAGGAGAACGATGACTCCATTTAACCTTAACTATCAGTATCTCCTTGTTCCTCAATTGCTTTACCTTCCCATCCAAAATTTCCACTAGTTCTTCCACATAGGTCAGTGTCTCAGAAATTTCTATCTCCGGCTCTTGCATAACATGACTTGGATCTGATCGGTACCTTCGTAGTATGGATACATGAAATAAATACATTATGAATTGAAGATAATTCTTGCGGTAGAGCCAACCTGTAAGCTAGTGGTCCAATTCTTTCTAGAAGTTCATAAGGTCCAATGTACCTCGGCCTCAATTTTCCTTGTCTGCCGAATCTCAGAACCCCTTTCCATGGTGACACCTTTAAAAAGACCTTCTTTCCCACTTGATATTCCATTTCCTTTCGATATTGGTCCACATAACTCTTTTATCGATCTTGTGCCGCTTTGAGACTTTTCTTCACTATTTGTATTTTGTCCGCTATCTCTTAAATCAATTCAGGCCCTTCTAGTTGTCTCAATCTTTCAACATCCTAATATACTGGACTTCGACACTTTCTTCCATATAATGCTTCATAAGGAGCCATGCCAATGCTAGAATGATAACCATTATTGTACGCAAACTCGATCAATGGTAGATGATCATCCCAATTCCCTTTAAACTTAAGCACACAAGCTCTTATCATGTCTTCTAATATCTGAATTATTCTCTTGGACTGTCCATCTGTCTGTGGATTAAATGCCATACTGAAATGCAGTTTCATTCCTAAAGCTTGTTGCAAACTTCCCTAAAAGTACGAAGTAAATCTGAAATCTCTGTCAGACACAATTGATAAAGGAATTTCGTGTAATCTTACAATTTCTGACACGTACAAAGAAGCTAATTTGTCTAAAGAATCACTCATTTGAACCGGTAAAAAGTGAGCCACTTTCGTCAATCTGTCAACTATTACCCATATAGCATTATGTTTTCAGAAAGTTCTAGGCAATCCTATGACAAAATCCATTGTAATCTTCTCCTACTTCTATTCAGAAATCTTCAATGATTGTAATTTTTCTGTAGGTGCTTGTTGTTTAGATTTGACTTGCTGACAAGTCAAACATCTTGCAACAAATTCAACCACATCCTATCTTATTATTGGCCACCAATAGTAGGCCTTTAAGTTTCGGTACATCTTGGTGCTACCCGGATGCATGGCATATGGAGCAGAATGAGCTTCATCCATAATTTGCCTCCTTAACTCTTCAGTATCCGGTACACACATTCGATCTTCCAACACTAACACACCATCCTTTGTGATTATAAATTGAGAATTAGTTCTAGCTTCAACCTTTTCTTTCATCTTCTTTAAATATGGGACTTCCATTTGAACACTTTGAATTTGATCTCTCAAAGATAGTCTAACTTGTAAGTGGGCCAACAAATAATTTCTCTCAATATCAAGTGTAGTATTCAATTTTCGTAAAGCCACTAGATTGCCCACATCATAACTAATTATCCCAGCAGAGCATTCTACAGTTTTTTGGCTCAACGTGTTCCCTACCACATTTGCTTTTCCCAAATGATATTCAATCGTACAGTCATAATCCTTCAAAAGCTCTATCCATCTTCGTTGCCTCAAGTTTAATTCTTTCTGAGTTGGAATGTACTTCTAACTTTTATAGTCAATAAAGATGGAAAATATCTCCCTGTAGAGACAATGCCTCCAATTCTTTAATGCATGCACAATAACGGCTAATTCTAGATCATGTGTTGGATAATTCATCTCACATGGTCTCAATTGCCGACATGCATAGGCTATCACCCTTTTAGTTTGTATGAGCACACATCCTAATCCTTGTCTTGAAGCGTCGGTATACACCACATAATCACCATTTTCAGTTGGTAAAGCAAGTATAGGAGCTGTAGTAAGAGCATCCTTTAACCTTTCAAAACTACGTTAACATGCTTTATTCCATCAAAAAGGAGCATTCTTCTTCAATAAAGTAGTCAAAGGTCTGGCAACTGTGGAGAAAACTTTCATAAATCTTCTGTAATATCCAGCTAATCCTAAGAAACTTCTAATCTCTATCATATTTTTAGGCGATTCCCACTCTTGAACAGCTTTAATCTTCAATGGATCGAGCTTTACTCCTTCTCTAGACATAATATGTCCAAGAAATGCTATTTCTTCCATCCAAAACTCACATTTACTGTATTTAGCATACAACTTTTTCTCCTGTAAAATCTATAAAGCTACTCGAAGATGCTTTTCATGTTCTTCCCGACTTGATGAGTAGATAAGAATGTCATTAATAAACACAATAACAAACTGATATAAATACGGTTGAAATGTCTTATTCATTAAGGACATAAAAGCTGATGGTGCATTATTCAATCAAAAAGGCATCACAAGGAATTTAAAATGTCTATATCTAGTTCTGAATGCGGTCTTAGAAATAGAAGATTTCGCTACCCGTAGTTACCAATAGCCAGATCTCAAATCAATTTTCAAAAATATAGATGCATCCTTAAGTTGATCAAGCAAATCATCAATTTTGGGTAAAGGATATTTGTTCTTCACTATTATTCTATTCAATTACCTATAATCAATGCATAATCTCATACTTCCATCTTTCTTTTTTACAAATAACATCGGCGCTCCCCACGGTGAAATGCTTGGCCTAATAAATCCTTTTTCTAGCCATTTTTCTAATTGCTTCTTCAATTCTTTCAACTCTAATAGTGCCATTTGATATAGTTCAATTGATATTAGAGCTAATTCTAGTACTATTTTAATCTCAAAATTCACTTCTCGATGTGGCGGCAATCTCGGTAATTCATCTAAAAATACATCTGAAAAGTCTTTAACCACTGGTACATCTGTCACTCCCGGGCTTATCTTTAACGTGTTAATGATGTTGGCTAAGTATGCTTCACATCCATTTTTAATCAGTTGAAAAGCCATAATAGCAGAAATTAAATAAGAAGGAATCTTTCTCTCTCCCACTAACACTATCTTTTCTTGCCCCGAAGTCTCAATAGTCACTTCCTTGGTATAATAATTCACAACAACATGATGCTTAGATAACTAATCCATACCCAGTATAACATCAAACTATTCTAAATTAATTACTACTAAGTCAGCATGTAAAGTTCTACCCTCTACTTCTATAGGACACTCTCTAATTACTATATTAACAATCACCGTACTCCCAGCAGGCATAGATACACACATGTTATATCTTAATGCTTCAATGGTGCCATGTACTTTCAATGCAAACTCATAAGCTATAAATGAACATGTAGAGCCAGGGTCTATTAAAACATATGAAGCATGACCAAGGATCGTAAATGTACCGGTAACTACATCCGATGCAGCTGAAGCTTTTTACCTTGTGATGGCATACACACCCTAGCTTGACCTTATGCTTGCCCAATTATTCCTGTCGGTGTGGAAGTACCAGCTTCACTCCCTCTTCCAATTCCTCTTCCTCGACCAATCTGAAGGGTATTTTCCCCTGCACTTTGACCTGTCATTTAGGGTCCCTCTATATTCTTTTTTGCTAGACAGTCTTAGATGATGTGTCCAAGTCGGCTACAATAATAACATACAATCATTCAAGGTCCCCAACATTCTCCAGAATGGAATCTGCCACACTTGTGATATGTAGAAATGGACACACTACTCAACGATCTACCTCTCCCTCTATATCTTCTATTAATAGGTGCTCTTCCATATCCTCTGCTAGAAACACTTCCTGTTGATTGGGTAGGTTGACTTGACCCTGCCCTCGAAACTGCTTTGTTGAAAACTAAAACCTCTATAGGATGATCCTCCGGTTCTAAATGAAGGGGATGGAGTAAACATAATGGTAGTCTTCTTCTTTTTAACTTCCACAGCATTTCTTTCTACAATGATTTCCTCTACTCGGATTGCTGTCTCTAACAACTCTCGATAAGTGGATGACTTCACTACTATCTTCTCTCATATCTCCAGATTTAGCCCTCTCTCAAACTTGTTCCTCTTTAGCTCATCTGTAGCTACTTTCTCAGGTGCGTATTTGGAGAACCTCACAAATTAGACTTCATACTCGGCTATAGATAAATCCTCCTGCTTCAAGTTGAGGAATTCAAGCTTTTTCTTATCTTTATATACTGCTGGCATATACTTATCTGTGAATGCTTACAAGAAATTGGGCCAAGTAATCATCATAGGCACATCCCTACTTCCCGACACTGTATCCTACCAGTCTAGGGAATCTTATTTAAACAATGATGCTGCGTAGCTTACCCTCTTCTCAGGGGTACACTCAAACCGATCTAGCACTCTTTCAGTGCTTCTCAACCATTCTTCAGCCACCATGGGGTCAATAGTCCCTATAAAAACCTTAGAACCTTACTTTCTAATCTTTTTAAAGTTTTCATCTAAAGTGCCTTCATTAGGTCTTTATGTCATATCTTATATTCCTTGCATAAATTCTTGCATGAATGGAAGGTAAGTAACTTATGGAGGAGGAGGAGGCTGTGATTGGGTTTGTGATTGTTCACCAAATGCATGCATAGGCTCTTGCCTATGTACAGACTCAGACGACTCTTCCTGGATAATAGGAGGTGCTTGGCGTCCGTCCATCCTGAGATATGCAATATATATTGACTATATGTCACCTCAAGTTTATGCATGATATGTTATGAATACATATTATACTCATGTCCCAAGGAAATCTAATTCCCACTCTGATACTACTAAATGTGAGACCCGTAATACATGGCCTCAAATAAATCCATACATATGTCCTAAATATACTCAATTAACAATATGAGTATAAATACATGCATAGCACATTCATAAATCAATATAAATACAAGTAAGTAAAATAATCAAAGAATTAATATAAATACTAGTCACTAGCGATCACTACAGCTCAGGGTACTAGCGCTCGCCAGTCATTGGCGATCGCCAACCACTGGCGCCCACCAGTAGTTGGTGGTAGCCCTCCCCTGGTCTATCCTGAAACCTGCCCTAACTCAACCTAAATACACACAATACATACACAATATGCTTCTTAAACAAAACCTCATATATATGAACACAAACCACTCATCCAAAACAATATACATATGATTATATGTGCTTGCTAGTCATTGGTGATCACTAGTGTTAACTCTCAGCTCAGGGCACTGGCGCTCGCCAGTCACTGGCACCCGCCAGTAGCTGGTGGCAACCCTCGCCTGGTCTGTCCCAAAACCTGCTCCAACTCAACCTAAATACACACAACACACACACAATATGCTTCTTAAACAAAACCTCATATATATGAACACAAACCACTCATCCAAAATAATATACATATGATTACATACTCACTTATATTCACAACCTTCACAAAACACATTTATAATCATATACATAAATTTCAAAATCCAACATTCATATGCATAAACATAGTGCATTCTTAATATCAACATGTATAATACATCTCACTTCTCAACTCGACATTATTTATAGCTCGATATTTAAAATGTCAATACAAAATGCATGAGGTGCATGCTAATGGAGATGGAAGATGATTCATCAAGCATACCTCGAGTCCACCGGAAATCACTAACAAAATGCAAGCCTCAAGCTATCAAACTATTTCCTGAAAAATAGTTGTAAAGGGTTGAGCTTGCGACTCAATAATCAATTACTAATATAACTATATATATATCACTTCTCAAAAACTAATTAAGTGATATACATATATAATAATTGCTTAACAATCAATATTTCTACACATACAAATCATACATATTATATTTATGCTCATCATATGCCAGCCTAATTCATATACTCAAACATTATTAATACACATCACAATCACATTAAATTCACATTCACATATCATTATGAAAATAAAACTCATTCATTCATATCACAATATCAACCTTTGGTTTCCGGCCGGAACCACCTCACATGCGTATTTCTCACAAGTAGTCACATACTAGGACTATCTGCCCGGCTCAGTCTCAGTTCTCATATCCTCACATTCTCACATTTCATTTATTAGGTAGCTATATGCTCGTCTCAGCTTACCCATTCACAATTCATCTTTTTCTCATGTGACCACTACTGGAACTATCCGCCCAGTTCAGTTCTAGATTTCACAAACAGTGAAGGCTATACGCTCGTCTCAGCCTCACTATCACACATATTCCTCATAAATTCTCATCATTATTCAAGCAATCCATATAGGCATGCACAATTCACATTAAATAAACATTCCTCACTTCACATCACTTTCAATTAATTCATTCTACCCAATTCATATTTCTCATAATACACATTTATACATGTTTCATTCATTCTCATTTCTTCTCATACTCAATCACAATTCCATTTTCAATATCTAGTTTAATTCATTCATAACAATACATTTTGCATATTCAAGAGAATTTAACATATATATCATTATATTACTAATTACTTATATAAGGTGCTTCAACTCCTTCAAAATAGAAGCTCTTCTATTAATTTGCACCACTTCTTCATACATCAAAACTACATCACCACTAAAACTCTAGCACTTAAACTCAACTAAATGTAACTAAGTGCCATAACCTGCTTAATGTTCAATGCATTCAAATAAAATCTACACAAGTCCAAAAATCATAAAATTTATACTGAGGCTAGCCAAATGAGTCCAAAATAAATTCTAATTGGAATTTCTCGATTTGGACATGCTTAAAATTAAATATACATTTTTGACTAAAATCAGTTAAAACAGAGTCACCAACATAAGCATGAAAATACAAAGGCGTGCCAGTCAGTCTTAATGATCAAAACAGCTCTGGACCAAAGCACAACAGTTTTAGAAGATACTCTGAAGTTTTTAAAGTATTAAACCTTGCTCAAATCAGAGCTCTACAACTCCAGATATGGTAAAAATAATAGGACTGATGAAAAACCAAAACAGAGGACGAAATTGCAACATTTAACCCTAACTTTAACAAACCAAATTAAATGCAAGACTTACAGAATTGATGCTTCCAAAAGCTACTAGATCTTCTAAAGCTCCCCAATTGATGTTAGATGAGTAGAGAAAAATATAAAAATCTCCCAAAGCCTCTTAAGAACTCATTTTCTTCTTTTTCTCAAATTTTCTCTACACTCTTCTTCCCACACACACAAATATGCACTTACAAATACTCTACCAATTAAAAAGTTCCATTTGCCCCTCCTTACAAAGTCTCCCTTCATAATTACATATCATCACAATTCCTAATATAGATAAC